>PVIH01012360.1:0-63944 GCA_004025045.1 Sigmodon hispidus | reverse complement strand
AAGAATGGATTAACAAACTGTGGTACATCTACACAATGGAATACTACTCAGCAGTAAGAAAAAATGATATCCTAAAATTCACAGGCAAATGGATGGATTTGGAGAATATCCTCCTGAGTGAAGTATCACAAACTCAGAGAGATAAGCAGGGGATATACTCACTCACTAGTGGTCTCTAAACAAACAAACAAGAAAAAAAAAGCCAAACATGCCCAAGCAGCAAACCACAACCACTGAATAGCTTGGGATCAGAAACACCCTGGACTGACCCTTCAAACCCCAGTCCATCTATAGGAACACCTGACTCACTCTTGAGGGAGGGGGTACAAAACTGGATTTGGCCGGGAGTGAAGACTGATCCAAGCATTGTTGTGCCAGTGTGACCATAGGACTGTCGGCTCCCTGCCAAGAGAGGGGATGGGGAGTTGCAGAGAAGAAAAATGATCAGATGTGGTGGGAGGGGGAAGAGACCTTCAATAAGGATATACAGGGATGGAAAAAAAAAAGTCAGAGGGAAAGCTGAACACAAAGAAAATATATGTGTAGTAATCTTATTTGCATTTCCACCCTTGATAAGCCATGCTTATGATTATTATCTTCTGTATAGTTATTGTTAACCCTTCGGCATTTTTTTTAAATTCTTTTTACTGTTTTTTTGATAAATACAAAAATAAAGAAGAAGAAGAAGAAGAAGAAGAAGAAGAAGAAGAAGAAGAAGAAGAAGGAGAAAAAAGATTTTCTTTGAGGAGGGCTCCACTAGAGTAAAGAATAGATTTAAAAAGGGACAGGAAAATGAGTGGGACTAGGGTGCATGATGTGAAATCCTAAAATAATCAATAAAAAATATTTTTTAAAATAAAAAAAAGTATAGGTAGAAGACTATGAGGAAAAAGAAAAACATTTACAGCACTAAAAATGCCTGGACCAGAATCAGGAAAAGGGGAGCAAAGGAAAGCACACTGATGAGCATACATTGTGTGAACATATCGACATATTAGTCTGAAGTTCATTAATATAAATAATTAGTGTAAAAAACTCAAAAGGCAGAAAAATATCCCCCACTGGCCTTGCTTTGTACCAATAGTTTTGAATTCTACTCTCATCTCTCCTTTTCTTAGTACTGTGATAAAAATATGTTGAACAACTGCCTTCTAAATACTCATGTTTATATCCATAGACTA
This sequence comes from Sigmodon hispidus, assembly GCA_004025045.1. Classification (NCBI taxonomy): domain Eukaryota; kingdom Metazoa; phylum Chordata; class Mammalia; order Rodentia; family Cricetidae; genus Sigmodon; species Sigmodon hispidus. The sequence goes on along the minus strand of PVIH01012360.1, from coordinate 62,763 downwards.
GTACTGAACTCAGCCAGCCTTCAACAGAGAAGCTTCTCATTGTATAGGGCATCAATGAAGGCAGAAACTTCCAGCTGTCCAAAATACTAGGAGAAAGTAACAGCAGAGTGCTAGGCCCTAAGTAGGACATCTATATCACCTCCTCAAAAATCATGAAACATCATAGAAGGGAAGGTAGAAATTATGTAAGAACAAACCAGAGAATGAGAAAATACACAGCAAAAAGGACATTTGGTCGCAACATGGCCATTGCTGTCATAATTGCACTGTGACTGTGGTTATCTGCAGAACATTGGGCCCTTTATATTTATCATGAACAAGGAAGGAGCCTAAGAACTGCATCCTTATCTAAGTTTCTTTTTTTTTTTCTTTTCTTTCTTTCTCCCCCCCTCCCCTTTTCTTTGCTGTTAATGGCTGCTGGAGTATAAATCACCAAGTAAATAACCAACTGTCCTTGCATGTGTAAACAAACCTAACTAAACTCAGTGGGGCATACACAAGGAGAAACAGGGGAATGACTTAAGGAAAAAGGATTTTAGTGGATGTCTTAGTTAGGGTTTCTGTTGCTGTGAAGAGATGCCATGACCATAGACATTCATTTTCTTCTTCTTTCTTGTAATTTAAAAAATGTTACTTATTTATTCAAGTTTGGTTGGTCTTGTTGTTAATCTGTAAAAGACTTTTGATTTATTTAATAAAGCATATAGCTTTTGACAAAAAAGTTTTTTTTCCCCATATATCCTACTGCTGTCCACCCCCAGTCCTCCCTGTGGGGGAGCCACACCATCCTATTGCAAAAGGCTACACAAACTGCCCATGCTACTTGACTGTCACCTACATTGGGAAGAGGAGACCCACAGAGACAGCTGACCTGAGCTATTTAGAGCCTATGAACTCTGAAATAACAGCTGAGTAATCTTCATGGGAAGGAACTAAACCCTCCGATTATAGACCTTTCTTACACAGAAAAACATTTAACGGAGGCTTGCTTACAGTTCAGAGGCTTAGTCCATTTTCCTCATTGTGGGAAACAAGGCAGCCTCCAAGCAGACATGGCGCTGAAGCTGAGAGAACTTACATCTTGACTCACAGACAACAGGACATGATTGTAACGTTCTGAGTAGCTTGAGCATATGTCAGACCTCAAAACCTGCCTCCACAGTGTCACACTTCCTCCAACAGACCACACCTACTTGAGCAAAGGCCACACCTCCTAATAGTGCTACTCCCTTTGGATGCCATTTTCTCTTAAAGCACAAAAATGGGAGAAGGAGGTAGCATGAAACAAGGTAATGGGAGAGGGGCTAAAATAATTATAAACATGTATAAAACCATTAAAGAATACAAATCAATATTTAAAGCTTTGACCACTTCCTCCATTTAATAAAATGCAATTCTGCTTTCCTTCATTATTTTAATTAGATTGTTTCTTTTGTTTTTTGTTTCGAATTGATTAATAATTTCTATATATTTGTGCAAAGTTGAAATCTGTGGGATATTAATTATGCAGAAAATAAGCTATGTTTATAATTATTTTTCTCTCTGTGAAAAACACTGTCTAAAATCAGAATGTTGACTCATTTTAGAAAGTGTAAAAGTTATCGAAATCTACTGAAGTCATAAAGCAAAATGAGGTTCAATTAAAAACATTAAAGCTCATTCGTTACTAAATTCTTAGTAATTACTTAATGGAAAAATGTTAAATATCAAATATCACACTTAAGAAAATACAAATACATACTTTAACTTCTATTTTTACATTTTTCTTCTATTATAAAACATACAATAAATGCACAAATCTTGAGTGTTTGATAAAACTATAATTATATACTTGACATATTCTCAGTCTATTATAAAATATTTCAACACTCCACAGAATTATTTATGCCTTGTTTAAGTTATCACCCTCCAATATCTTGCAGCGATAACATGTTTTGAAGTTTTCTAATAACTAACTAATTTTGACAATTCCAGAAATGTCTACCAATAGAACTACTCATTTTGTTTTCTTTTTGTAAAATATTTTTATTTGGTATGATAGCTTGAGACTAATTTATACTTCTCTGTGAATCTGTAGGTTATAATCTATAAATAAGTAATGTTCTGTTATATGAATATGCTACATTCATCCTGTTAAGCCATGGTGGATTTATAGTTATAAGACTATTTCAGGGAGACACCATTTAATGCCTGAGGGCAGGGCCCAGGTCTAAGACAGCCACTAGATTCAAAACTTAGTTCTATACTGAAAGTTCAGACAGTAGATTCAGGACTTAGGATCATGTCAAAAGTGTAAACAATGGTTGCTGTACCCAATACCCCTTGGCCTAATCCTGGAATGCCAAGACATATAGCACCCTACTTACATATGATTTTCTTTAAAAACCCCCTCACCTCTGAGCTCATGGCCAAAATTCTTCACTACACTGGAGCAAAAATTTTAGCCTGGGTTTGTTTGAACCTGTCCTAAAGAATAAACTGACCCTCTTGTGTTTACAGTGGAATCCAGCTCCTTAGGGTGTTTCAGGGGTTCCTCAACATGGGTACAACATATCCAACATTCAAACGGTATGTCACTAGTTTTCTTTTATGTTCTTTTATAAATGTTTATAATAATTTTCATAAATTTAACCTGGGTTTCAAGATCCTCCAGCTTTGGGTCTGTGAGACTGCCTTCCTCTCGTTCTCCATTAGATTATAGACGGGATGGATACTGGAATGGGCCAAAAATACAAAGCTTCTTAAAATGAATTCATTTTAAAGGGGAGACATTGAACTTCAATGCCACTGAAGGCATCCAGACTAGAAATTATTTGCCTAATATGTTTTCCCAGGTTCAGTCATTGAGGCCCATGTCCAATGTAGTTCTGACAGATTGGGAATAGAAGTGCATTTCAAGTTAGCAACAGAATTTGGCAGTATTATCTCCATCTTGCTGGCTTTGAATTTATGAATTACAGAATCACAGACGTTCACACTAAACTTTGAGAAAGCTGCTAAAAACTGGCAGAGTGTTAGGTTTGGATTCTTGGCGAGAGGACTATAATAGATCTTTTTGTGAACATGCAAAAAATAAATCCTAAGCTGTACACAGGGCAGGTAGTAGAAAGGACATCTGGAAAGGACTCAGTCAGTGAGAGACCTTATCTCAAAAAAAAAATCATAATCCCTGAGAGACAACATCCAATGTTGTATGTACACATATATGGTCATAACCTCCACGTCATTCCAAGCATACAATCCACTTATTTCAAGTCTTATGTGTTTACAGGAATAATGCTACACACACACACACACACACACACACACACACACTATGCACAGAGACAGACAGTCAGATAGATAGACATACAGACAGAGTAAATCAGAGAATCTGACTTCTGTTGTTTGTTTTCAAACATTTACTGTGCACATCCAGGGATTCAGAAAGGGCTAACCAAACTCAACAGAATGGTCAAATTTAAATGTCAGTGGAAGAATAGAAATTTATATTACCCTATTGTTTGCATTTGAATTACTATAAGGAAACATTAGAGACAGTCAAATTAATAAGGGAAAATATTTGGTTTGGCTCATGGCTTTAGGATATGCGTATTTGTCCCAGTTGCTTTGAGCCTGTGGTGACACAGTACAAAATAATGGGGGTATTTAGTACATGAGGTCTGTTTACCTCATGTTATCTAGGAAGCAAAGGGAAATCAAAGAATATATGGGACTCTGATATTCCCTTCAGGAATGTGCCCTTGGTGACTTGGCTTTTTCATACCAGGTCTCATCTTAAAGGCCCTGACACTTTTTATAGGCGTCACAGGTGATTGTGGCCATACTGCTTAGCTGAATTCCTCTACACTATAGAGTCTATAGGGTCCATCAAGGGTGACTCTTTAGTTTTAACTTACTGTTTTAGTTTCCTGAACCAAGAAGCCATGTCCTGTCCTTACAATATCTTGCTTGTCTTCCAACAATTTACAAAATACCCATCAGCTTTCACACAGGATACTTAATGGTAGCTTTTCCATGAAGATTTTATTCTAAGAGAAAATTTTGTCTCTAAAGATAGCCATTTCTATAGTTAGTAAATGAAAATAATACAGTCCCCAACTACATTGCTTATTGAGTTAGAAACTGAAAATCTCAGAGCCAGATTTACTACCCAAGGGATCTGAGTTACACTTTGTATACTTCAAAAGGACTTTTACTCCTTTTAGCCTTAAATGTTTTCTTTCTCATGATATTTTTACTTCCAAGCAATTTGTGATCCTTTCAGCAAGCAGAACATAAAACTGTTGAAGGAAATATGAGAGTTATTTTTCTGCTAAAAATAAATTTCCTTGTTTTTTCCTTGGTGTTATGTAGCAAACACACTGTAGTCCCTGGAATGAATGTAGTCCTGATGTTTTATGTCTTAAGTGTACTAATGTCATCGCCAACAAAAAAGGTTTTTCAATAGAAAGTGGTGAAAGCATTCTTGAGTGAACAAAGCAAAGTCAAAAGGGGTTTTTTTTTGAGTTACTAAAAGTGAGATATAGTCAATTCTGTTATGTGCAGAGGCCTCAGCTGCCTCTTTTTCTCCCAGCAGAGACAGCAGCTATCATGCAATGACCTATCTCTGGGCTATGAAAAAAATCAAGACTCAGCTTCAAATCAGATTTAGTGTTCATTAGACAGACTCCTCTCCTATTTCACAACTCCCCTCTCATTCATTTCTCTACCACTTCTTGGAGGACAAGGGAAGAGAAAATCTAAGTAGCCACTGAGCCATTTCTTCTATAAGCATCCACAAAGAGATACAATTTTTCAGAAATCACTAAAGCACAAAGCCTTAGCATAGCAAAGAATTCTTTCTACTATTATATATTAACACAGGTCAAAAGAAAATTTTGTAGACTATTGTTCGGTTTTTTGGTGGTGGCTGACAGTCACTCTCTTATGCAAACTAGAAAGTAAAATGAGAGATAGTTACATGAGCAGCATTTTCTTGTCATTCTCTCTGAGTTTTAATTTTGCTCCTGCAAATTTCCATTGTATATGTCATTATCAACCAGAGTTTCAGCCACCAGAAATAAATGGGCCAACATTTTTGTATTTTTAAAAAAATCACTTGGATAATGATGCCTTTCTGTAAACTGTGAGTATTCGTTATTACCATTGGTATAAAGAGGCTGTTTTGGCCTATAGCAAGGAAGCTTATAGGCAGACCAGAAATCTAAGCAGAGATAAAAGACAAAGAAGAGCAGAGTCAAGGAGACACTGCAGGAGAATGCCAAAAAAGAAGATGAAATGGAACACAGGTAAAATCATGAAGTTATGTGGTAATACATAGATTAATAAAAATGGGTTGAATTAATTTGTGAGAGCTAGTTGATAATGAGGCTGAGCCAAATAAGCCTTTGTGTGATTATTTAGGACTAAGCAGCTGTGGTACTGTAGGTCTAGATCTTGGGGCTACACCAGGCCAGAAACTTCTGGCTACAGGATAATATTCAAAATAATAAAATAATTCAAGCTAATAAAACTGTTTTTCTTTTTCTTTATTAAATTTTTATTTTAAAAATTAAAAATAGTTTGTTTTTCAAACAATATATTCTGATCATGGTTTTCCTTCCTTAACTCTTTCCAGATCCTCCTACATTCCTACTCATGCAAATCTATAACCTTTCCTGCTCTCATTAAAAAAAAAGCATCCAAAACACTAATAAAATGAAATGAAACAAACAAACCAGAATTGGCCAAAACAAACAAATAGAAATTAAAAGTGCCTAAGGAAAAAACATAAGAAACACACATAAACTATGTAGACTCACACACACACACATGCACACTCACAGATATCTCATTAACACACACAAAGCCAGAATATACAAGCAAAAGATCTGGAAGGCAAAACCAAAACAAAACCAAAAACCCTGTAGCTATTTTGTTTTCAAAACAGATTATAGTATCATTAGATTGCTACCCCCCTCTATTAAAATTTTTGACATGACTATTCATGCATGGCTGTGAAGATGGCAAAAACTTCAGCATTACACAGATTAAGGCAGTTACTTACTTCCTAAACATTGCCTCAAGATTCTTAGAAAATATGGTTGTCAGCTTCCTATGAACAATTTGTGTCTTCACAGAAACAAGTAGCTTCAAACATTTAGTTTTATTTTTTATTTATTAGTTTATGAATAATTTGAGTTTTTCTAAATAAGTATGCTAAGTCAAAATTCACAACAAAGAAAATATCACTATAAAAATAAAGATAACACTTCTGACAGTTGAAACAAGTTTGTATATCAATGGCCTTTTCATTTTCTAGCTCAAATTGAAAGCGTTTGTTCATAGCTAGGGATGCCACTGTGGTTATTTTCATGTCAGCCAAGTGCTATCTTGTCCACACTCTTGAAGACTTCTGAATATCCAGAATTGCAGAAAAGAGTCATGGTTGTAGTTCAAGGCCAAGAGTCCAAGGAAGTGTTTAGGCCAACTTTAGCACCTCTATGATACTGTAAATTCTAACAATGATACAGTTTATCTGGATGACACCTATACTCATGTGAGAAGAGAATGGAGATCTATTTTGATGACCTATCATACATCCTTTTATTCTCCAATGGTTCTTCAAGTTCCATGAACTTTGCACGAGAGCTTTTGCTTAGCGGTATGTATGGCTAAGATTTTAAAATAATCACCCATGAACTTCAACATGATTTGCTTCCTCTTTTTTTCATTATGAATAAAGTCATATTTTTTATCCATGAATCCCCTTGTCCAGAATTTTTAACATTTTGTGTAAGTACATTGTCATTTGCTAGAAGGAAGGAGGCAATACTCTGGCTCCAATGTTTGTGTCAACCCAGAACTTATATATTATAATTCTACCTCTAACTCAGATGGCCAAAGCATTTGGGGACTTGACTAGGTCATAAAAGCAGAGGCATCCAAATTAGACTAGAGTCCTTCTAAAATATATCTAAAGGGGCTTGCTTGTCTCAGTTATCATGTCAGGGACAGAGCTATTAGTCACTGTGCATAAATAAAGAAATAAGGTCTCATCAAGAGCCAGTCTTACCACATCTATCTCAAACTCATCTCCAAAGTGTGAACCATATATTTCTACTGCTTATAAGTACCTAATTGGTGGTTTTGTTATAACTTTTTGAATGGATCAAGACAAGTAGATTTGAGCCAGGTGCAAGGATGTACATTGTAACCACAGCATTTGGGAACTCAAGGCAGGAGGATCTGGAGTTGAAGCCCATCAGTGATTCTGTGCTAAGGCTGCAGTCTTGACAAAAGCAAATAAACAAACAAACAAAACTGGAGTTGGAGTGTACATGAAATTTTACAAGTGAACAATATAATCAAAATTACTACATTGGAATCACATTTCATAAATTATAATTTCTTAATGACTTTAACAAAGGGATATGCATACTGTTAATACTCGTTATTTTTACTTATATCTCAAAATGACCATTAACTCATTTTATCTTTATTTTAATTATGTAGAAATAGCAAATTTGAGGGAAATAGTAATAATAGGAATATTTGATTTTTTTCAACTAATATATTCAAACATTACTTAAGCCTTTCAGGAAGAGAAAGTAAAGAAATAATATAACATTCTAATACTGTTTCAGGAGTTAGACCCCCCCATTTCTCATTATTCTCATTCCACAGCTATGAAAACTGAAGCTTAAAATTCAGTTCATGAATAAAGAGCTATATGCTTCCAAAGCCTATTGTTCTGCACAATAGCCCACTGAAACAATCAAATGCCTTATCACGGAAATATCTGCACCCCAAAAACATGAGTACATGGGGCATTCATTTTTTAAAGGAAAATAATTTTTTGTTGTCATTAAACAATGACTGTGGCAAACAGTATGACATACAATTATTAAATAATACTAGAATATATATAGAAAAATAAAATTGAAAAGGTTAAGTAATATGCTTCAAATCCCAATGACAACAATTTTACCACCACAGACCATTGTCCTTCTATTAAAAAGTATAACATACACAATACTCTAACCATCATTAATCACTATTTTTTGAGCTAAGCTATTTGTAGTTTAGAAAGGTTGGAAATCATTTCATTTAAATACAGCCAACACCTAACAATTAATAATAATGCTGTGTGGGCTGGTTCTTTCAAGTTATATAACTTTAAGGAGGCCTCTTGTGAGTCTTTTAAGATTTGTCATTAGGTTATTCTGCTTTCATTAGTTCTGTGGAGCACCTGATATATGAAGGAGAGTGCTTTTAAGCTTGAATTGGCCATTTCAATTTTTTATCATGAGATTCAAAAGCTGTGTAAACACTTTCCATCATTGCCAACTGTATTGAGGTAGAAAGCTTTGACTGTGTTAAAATGATTGCTCTTCATATTTTTTTTGCTCTCAAATAGTTTAATGAGTAACATAGTCTGGGTATGGTTGGCATGGCAGCGTCCTTCTGTCTATAAGAACCAGGGAGCTGAAAGATGATTCCCACAGGGTGCAATTGTATATGAGCTAGATATGTAGAAGAGATGAAAGGGCTGGACAGAACACTGAGAGCAACTAACTTTAAAAGACAAAGCAGGGACAGATGACCCAGAATTCTGACCATATTTTGATTAGCAATCAGTAATTTGAATAGCAATCATCACTAGTAAAGTTAGAGATATAGGCAGAATTTTCTTATTTATTATGCCCACAATTGTCTCTTTGATGGATAATAACATGAAAACAGAGGGTTGATCTTAGATGTTTGTATTGAGATGAGTTTTGAAAAGCAACTCAGATGAAGAACACACATTGCTCCTTAAGTGACCAGTGCTAACATATTTCCATAACAACTGTGTGCTTGCATGCAAATCATGATGCTTTCAATCAGTCTCCTTATTTGACCTTATTGTGACTTTTTATGTTTCTGTAAAAAATTAAACATTTTAGTTTACTTAATTCCAATTATTAAATAATTGCACATTTATGCTTTTCCCCTAGTATAGGAAAGTTATTTTCAGTAAACAATCAGTATCCTTAAGCTTTTACTAAAGCAATTATCCAGGAGGGTAGAGTATTCAAAAGAAAGTAGATCAAATTAATTAGGGCAAATTAACTTTAAATTCAATTTGAAAATATAGCCATTGCCTGAATGAAGGGTTTTTTGTATTAATAAATAGTTAAGGAACATGTAATTGGACTTTTTTTATTTGTTTGTTTTTTGTGTTTTAATACGGTCACAAACAGGGCCTCATTTAAATATATAAAGGCAACTTAACTCTATTCCGAAGTTAACCTGAATGTAATTTCTGTATTTTCTTACTGGTAAAATTTGATATAGCAATGACTTCTAAGTTCTTTAAACAAATGAAAATATTGAAAGAAGTCCCCTTGTTAGAATAGTTGACTCCAGGATATCTGGGCCAGAAATACATAGTTATATCAGGAATGGTTTAATGTTTGAAACTAAGACTGCTGTGAATAATACTCAAAGTGGCTGAAGACGTGGTCCCTAGAAATAGAAAAGGCAATAATTCCATATAGGAAATAAGCACCAATGTTTAAAGCCACAAATTATAAAGAACTGGATAAAGTACTCATTGCTCACCTTTAAAAGGCAGAATAGACTCATTACTTTAAAAATGATAGAAACAGAAGTCAGCATAAGTACTCACCTTGTTTTCCCTTTATACACAATGCTCAGGGATAATCAGTGTAAGTTTTCATTTTTAACAATAAACAGGAAAGAATCAATATAATTTGGAAACATCACCTTACAGGAACAAAGAAATTAATAAATTTTGGCTCAGTGATTACCAAGGACTGGTAGGTAAAGGAATGACAATGGAAATCATCACAGATTGTCTAAGTTTACTGTGTCCATCACAATATCAATCACAAAATTTAAAAAGAGAATTTTGTCAGATGTGAATTAATACTTAATGAAAATATACAACACTACCTAAAAAAATATTCATGGCCAAATCAGTAATTCAAAAGATAACAATAGCATCTTAATATAGGCAGCTTTCTATATGGATTATTGCTCAAAGGAAGTTTCTGTAATAATACACATGCCATGAGTCTATGCAATTCAAAACAACAACCCTGGCCATATCCACTGTTCTGAACTTGTACTGCAGTGCCTGGGAACAACTTTTTTTTAAAAAAAATATTTATTTACTATATATGTGTGTTTTGCCTACATGTGTATATGTACTACATGTATGCCTAGTATCCTTGAAGATTACAAGAGCACACTGAATCCCCTGAAACTGAAGTTGCATATGGTTTTGAGTAATTTTGTGGGGAGCCAAATCCAGGTGTTATGCAAGAGCAAGAAGTATTCTCTACTATTAAATCATCTCTCCAACCCAATGAATAATGTATTTTTAATTTGATCCATTTTAATTCTTTTATGTTTAAATATAAAAGGCACACATTTTAATCGCTAAAATATGGGAGAGTGTAACATGATGTAAATACACTCAGGATAGAAAAGACTATGATAAATCAAACACACACACACACACACACACACATTTCAAAACAAAACAAAATCCAAAGTCCAAGCTATGAAAACTATTAAAGAGATAATATTCAAGTTTCTTTAACAAGGTACTTGGAATTACTTGTAATATTTAGGTGATAGAGTACACATAGTAATATCCCATATCCCAATCCTCAGAACATACAAATCTGTGACCTTAACAAAGGAGATTTTGTAGATTTGGTAGTATTGCAGATCTTGAGATGTAGAGGATGTCTTGAATTATATGATCAGGTGTGACTTAATTAAATGTGAGACAGAGGAGATGAGTCAGAAATGGTGGTGTGATGAGGAAGCAGAGATTGTGAGGATGAGCTTATTGATGAGATCGAAATGGGAAGGAACCACATGGAGGTACTGCAGGCAGCTTCCAGAATATGGAAATAATAAGTAGGTGGACTCTTCCTGACATGCTCCAAGAACAAACTATACCAGTGGCTTGATCTTTAGCTTGGAAGAACCATCTCAGATCTCTGAATTTCAGAACTATAAAGTCAACTTATATTTTTTTAATATAAAGAGACTAGAAACTTGTTTGAGCAGAAATAAAAAATTATATAGCAAGTATAATAATCAAGTACAACATATAAGTTTAATTTGAATGCTTATAAGAATAAAACTTATGCTGAGATCTCAACATGTCAACAAACAGCTAGCAGGATGCAACAGAAAAAAGCAATGTGACAGGTCAGCTTGGTGTGCTCAGTTTTTCAAACCAAACATCAGTACCTGCTCCTGGCCAGTTAAAAACCAGTTCCCTCCCATAAGAATGCCTACAATGCCAGCCAACCAGCAAGTCTCAGTCAAGTAACATGATTCCATAAAATATGTCAACAGCACATTCACTGTTCATGAAGACCACCAACCATGTTTTTCTAACTCTGCTCCTAGTGATATCAAACCTAGAGTTGCTAGTGTGGTGAGCCTCTCTGGCCAGCATAAATCTTCCTTTCTGTAAAACTGTAACAAGTCAGCCTTCTAATAAGTCTCACATCTCAAAGTATGTAGATAATTCTGGACTCTGAAAATTTCTATGTAGGCCCTATGATTTTAGAAGCAGCTTAAAAATACACTTCAGAGAACTAATTCTTCATGAATGGCTTACTAAATGCCACAGTGATCTTCAAAATACTTTTCCTTTTATGAAGTAAGTGACATTAAAGTTGTGAGTATTGGCTGAACATTTTGTACAAGCACGTCAGCTCTTCTATGAATGACGTGTAAGAATTTGTCAGGCTGAGCAGGCAATCAACCTTGAGTAAACACTTCAGACTCAGAATTCCCCTTGGTCAAGACTCTTCACATGAAAGAGAAGATCATTTTTCTTACTACTAGGAGATTAACTGATCCTGGCACTAAAACACAGTTTTTCTGTCTCCCATTCAATCTAATATTTCAGCAGCATGCTAGAGAATAAGTTTTATGAGAACAACAAAATAATCTCTATGTTTCCTGGTAAGACATCTATATAGGGGTAGGACTCACTTAAGTCTAACCCAACACCTGATTATTTCCTAGGTCAGAGAAGTCCCATAATACTATAAGATTATCTGATGTGCTGCTGATCTGTCTTTTCAACCAAACTTAACATGAAATAATAAAAATAGATTGATTAGGGCTGGCAAGATTATGTACATCCCTTTTTATCTACTTTCTGGTTCTCATACAGTTTGGTGAAGCATTAATTCTTAACATATTATTATTAGTGGTAAATAATTAATCAGAATAAGGTAATCTACATTATTATAAGAGCTGATAGTCACAGCTGTTTGGTAAAAGTAAGTTGCAGGCCACATTTTAGGTTAAATTTTCTTGAAACGAGATGCTCTATCTTAGCTTATAAGTGAAAGAAGACATTTTTAAAATGTTGTAAATGTGTATTAGATGACCAAGAAGCAAACGAGTGGTTCCTTGCAATTAGAGAACTCATTCTTCAGTTCTGGCTTGAGAAGTTTGACAATGCCTGGACTTTTAACATGGATAGTCTGTATGACTTTGTGCAAAACACAGAGAGCATATACATTTCTTTAAATTTGCATTTTCTTATTTTAGGGGCCAAATAAAAAGAGTCAATATTTTCTAAATTTTATTAATTGATAAATTTTGATATACCTATCTAGTTCAAAACGACTAAAAAAATAAAGGATTATGTTGCATTCACTATCAAACTAGATAATAATTAAAATCATTTACATGAAATAATCTATGCAAAGATTTATAGGGGCCATAAGATGGACTGGCATTTAGGATCACTTGTTGCTCTTGCAAAGGAATAGGTTTTGTTTCAAGCAACACATAGTGTCTCTAAGATGTTCATAACTCCGGGTCCAGAGGATCCAACTCCATCTTTTGGCCTCTGTGAACACAAGGCATTTACATGGTGCACAGAAATACATGTAGAAAAACAATAATACACACATATTTTTAATTGTTTTAAAAAGAAAAGACTAATTATCCATAATTAATAATTCTACAATGTGTAAATTGTCAAACAGCTTTATTTACTATGAGCTAAGTACTTTTTCAACAATTAATTTAATTTTCTGGGCTTACACTCTAAGAGAACTCAGAAAGTTGTCCTTGAATGGTTTTTTATTTTTATTTAATTTTTATACAGTATATCTGATTATGCCTTCCCCCATCCCCCAAGTCCCCTAGACTCTTCTTACCTCCTTAATCCCAAACTTTATGTTTTTTTCCTCTCTCATAAAGATTTAACTGAGAATGTTTAGAACTAGGGACATGCATAGGTTTTCCACTTTGCTACATAGATAGGAAAGAATGAGCAAAGATACCTTCTAATGAACCTGTATAAAGCCCTCCATGACATTTAGTACCTTGCTGTTTGGTGAGCTAGTGCAGATTATCCTGTTCTTTTCCTTCCTTCCTTCCTTCCTTCCTTCTTTCTTTCTCTCTTCTTCCTTTCCTTCCTTACTTCTTCTTTCCTTTCTTCTCTCTCTTTCTTCCTTTCTGTCTTTCTTCCTTCTTTTTTATCTTTTTTCCCAGTTTTCTTAGATTATACTACTTTAATCCCTAGGGTCTTTATGGATGTGATCGGGAAACTCTTCGCAAGATTCCTTTAGGAGATTCACAGTATTGGTTTAGCCCTCCTAAGCACTGTTGACAGTCTGGAAAGCCTTAATTGCTAACAGATGTCTCTATTGTCACAGTGGCAGTGCTAAAGACTACAGTATAGTCTGTTCATCTGCAGCTACTGTGCAACTATTTTGATTTATTAGAGAGAATTAAACTCAATATGTAAAGTAATACTTAAATTACCCAGTTGATTTAATTGGAAAGTTTGTTGATTTAATTTTAACATGACTTCAGTGGACATGCCAGATTTACAACCTTGCTTAAAAAAATTCCACATGATAAAAGAGATGATAGAAATACCTAATCACATTACTAAGACATCCCAAAGCCTGCAAATTTTATATAAAAATAGATAATTTGGGAGAAAATTCTAGATTTTTATCATTTCAGTAAAGTTTTTAATTTTAAGTAAGATGCAGATAAAGATATGAATTTGTCAGTGTTCCCTGTGCAGCTTTCAGTGAATATCAACTTGCTAACAGGAAAAAAGATAAGCAAGGCCCTCTGAGGACAGAGGAAATTTTCATTCTCTGAAGCAAGGAGCTGAACTTTTGGAAATAATGAGGAGAAAAAAAAAAACAAAGCCCTTAGATTAATTTTGCATGCTTTGGTAATCTATACTCAAGAAACATCAAATATTCCACTTAAAGGAATGCTCTTATTAATCCATAGCAATATTATAATTAGATTGTTATAAGTTCTTTGGATTTCTGGTTTTATTCCAGTTTTTAGGCCTTTCCAATTAAACGTAAGATGTTCCTTTGTTTCAGGAGAGATGTATTAGCTGAGATGTTGCTGCTTTATTATTAGCTTTTACAATTAAGAACAATTACTTTGTAATACTTGAAATCTGCTGTTAGAATTGCCATGGCAATGGATATAGTCTCATTGAAACCTCTTATAATATAACAGATTACTCACTCATCTACTCATTCATCAACTACGTAGTTTCTTCGTGCCAGACATTACAAAAGACACACTAATGAAAGAAAAAAATGTTTGCTCTCAGTGTTGTAGAAGTCAACATTTATATCTTTCATTTCAAAAGGTATCTGGACATACCCTTAGGTATATAAAATACTCTGGCTTATATATAAGTAAACTCTTATAACCAGAGTATTTTTATACAACTAAGGATCTATGGTACATAAACTGATCTCCAGGAAACTAAGCATGATAAAATGTGTGTCCTCTCAAAACTGCACTATTCTACCATGCTAGTCAGAGACAAACATACCAAAGAAAACAGTCAGCCTCAGTTCTGATATGAAGGTTAAACTAAAGTTATTTATTTCCACACATAGCTTCTAGTATTGTTATTAAAAAGTGAAAATAGGCAAGATTTAGTGTTATCTATTTTTCAATTTTTTTGTTTATAATTTTTCACATGTAGGGTGCACACACACAAACACACATATATGCAAAATTTTCACAGATTAGTGTTTTAAATGAGTTGCCATTTAATGTAAAAGGCAATAAAATTGTATATCCTTGACCTATATTTCTGTTACCTACCTTGAGAAAAATGTGTGCTTCAAGATTTGCTATGAGAGCTTCTATTAACTAACCAGTTTCTTTCCAAGAGTCTGCTTTATTACACTGAACTCGTACAAACTGCATTGTCAAATATAGACTCAAAATCATGTTGTGAAATCAGAATATCATGAGCATTATATATATGTACAAATAATATATGTAGTGTGTGTAAGGAAGAGGTAATTGTTTTTATTTGAACAGGATATTATGCCCAATGTCACAACTAAAACCAACTAGGAGCATTCATGATTTCATAATTGTGTAATTATTTCAGTGCTTCATAAGTATTTACCTGAGTTTGAACTGAGAAAATTGAAAAGTGATATCTTTTGTGTCATTTTACATAAATTGTCCTAGAAGAAAGAATTCCGTTTGGCTTTTATCTCTGATCTCTCCTTCTATTTTACAAATATGACTGTCCAGTGTTTCTTATATAAATATTCTGAATAAGAAAAGAAGATAATAAATAGCCTCAAACATCTCGTCATTTAGGGGGATTATATAGGAACATTAAGGAGACTCCGGTCCAAGTTTTGTTGCCCCATATACATTCTATTGAGTTATGTTTTTCCATTTTACTTTTTCTTGTTTGGGAATTTTATACCTAAGCTTACTATATTTCTAACACTGTCACACTCTCTTTTCCCATTTTAAATACTCTCAAGTCCTTTCACACACATCTCCCTCACAATGTATGACCACTTCTATAATTTTATGTACATGATTATATACACAAAATATACATAGTCCAACTAGTGCTGGCCATTGTGTACATGAGTTTTGGACTAAAAACCTAATTTTGGGCAACCTATAAGAGGACTTATCCCTCAAATGAACTGAATCCCCTCCCTCAGCAGGCACTGAATACCTGTAGCTCTTTATCTATACATGGGACCTTATCTACTTTCACTTATCCATGTTGGCATCTCTACAGGCCTTATATAAGCAACCATAATGTTGAAAGTTCATGGGCATATCATTTCTGTTATCCACAGAACACATTAGCTTGCTGCAATATCTGGACCCTCTGGCATTTACAATCTTTCTGTTCTTTTTCATAATTGTCTGTGAGCCTCAGGTATAGGGGTTATGCTATTTTAGATACCTTGCTTGTTGCTGAGCTCCTCATGTTTGCTTATTCTTTTCAATTTGACTGATTATACTTCATTTTAATAGGCCCCTCTGTGCTGCAAAAACAAAGCTTATTTAGTGTTGGGGGAGAGCATCTTTCATAACATTCTTTTGTTTAAATGAAAGCTAAAAATGGTGACATTCAGCAAAATTATTTATTTTTAGCAGATGAATTTTGCTAAGATGATGAAATTCACAAAACATTATAATGAAATTTTATCAATTGTAGAGATAGCTAATGCTTATTTGTTGGTCAGTGAAAAAAAGGAATAAAATATATACCTGAATTCTGTAAAATGAGATGTGGTTGATTATGATGGGAAGACAGGAATAATAAGGTCACTTTACAATAATCTATACAAGAGCACTGTGGAGGCAAGGGTGGTCACAAAACTGAGACTGTAGAACTTTACTTGGTGATTTTACCGAGTCATTTAGAAAGTTTTGCTATGATCTCTGCCCAAGTGGTAAGTGTGTATCCCAGTTTGAAGGTAAATACAGACACTTAAAAAGAAATTTCTTCATTTTCCATTGAATTTAAATTGCATGTAACTAAAATGTTAGTAATTGTTAAAAAAACTTTTGAAACAAAGTTCATTTTCTCAACTATAGTGTTTGAAGTATTAAAAAATGGAAAAAATTGTTTAAAATAAGCTAAATTACACAAGCATCTCTACCTAATCAAGGAAAAAGGAGTACCTGGTTATTTGTGGTCCGAATGTCCTCTGCCTCCATAACATGAAACTGCTCGAGTGGTTGTGGTAGACAAGTAGCATCTGATTATTTGTGATACAAATGCTGTAACATAATAGGAGCTGTAGCAAAATAAGAATTATATGAATGTTTAACTCTACATCTAATTCAAGTACCATAAATATCTTAAATGAATAGTATATTTAAACTGATAGAGAATTTATTTTATTACTTGGTATTGAAAAGCATGACATTTTTAGTGACATCAAAATAAGTTATTTACAATTCCAATCTGTTTATACAAGACGTTGAACAAAATCATTTATTATTGCAAAAGGAACATGTTTGTACTACTAATATAGAGATTATTTTAAAAGGATTTTAGACAATCTCTTAAAGAAAACTGATACTTCAGAATTATATTAATATGAATTTAAAAATACTCATATTTACATTGGTTGAAAGTAAATAATTTAGAATTTTGTGCTTGTGATAAATATTAGGTAGTAAAATAGCCTTTATATAAAGGATAAGGGTTTGTATTAAAAGTCAGAAAAGTTTCTTCTATGAAAAGTCAGAGTCCTACTTTGGCTTGGGTAAGGTTCATAGAATGTCCAAGTGCATTAGTCAAGTGGCACCCAAAAGCTAAAATGATCTCTCCAGGCTTTGCCTCTCTAGATGCCAATTATTTAAGAGGAAGTCATTGTATCTCATTCAGTTCATGTGGAGCTTTTCCATCATAGAGGCCATGTCGCCATTTACAGCCTAAATGATATATCACATTCAATTGCAACTGGTTGTCATATGTATGGGAGTATCAGACTGAACAACACATATCATTACACATAGTAAAGTACAATCATTGCTCTACTAGTTGTCAGAACATAGAGTGTGATGGTGATATTCATGCTGTCTATTAATAGACTATTGGCAAGGAAGACAGGTTGGGAGTAATTCATCAAAGAAGGACCAGCTATATGGAAGACTGAAAGACACGTCTGATGTTTAAACTCTTGTAGCTTCTCATTTGTGTCCCAGAGGCAATAATGCCTACTTTTCTACTCATAATTACTATATAATTTTTTCATAGACACACAAATACAAACATGATACACTCACACATAAAAAATCAAATGGATATTGAAGGCGCAAGAATGAATATAAAAATAAAAATCTTGTAAGAGAGATACACTAATCAATTTGATTTGACAAAAACAGAACAATGAAGCTTAAAGGTAGATCAATAGTAAAAGTTATATAAGCAAATGTTTAGATAGAAGGTAGAGAGGAATAAACATGTAATTATGAGACACCATTAAGCATACACACATTTACCTATCTATACATGAATACATATATTCTGGGAATAAAAAGAAGATAAAAAAGAGAGACAGAAAAACATAAAGAGAAAAGGGAAGAAAACATACTAGTATCATAACCGTCAATCACCTAAATTGGTAATATATATAAGCTCTCAATCAGCAGAGCTCTGAAAATGTGATTTACATGTCTAGGAAGTTTAATTAGCTCTGAACCAGATAAAGATAGAACCATATCATCTAAATGTACATGAAGATCTTGAAGTAAATTAGGTAATGACAAATGTTGAATTCAAGAACACATAATGTCTCAAAAGGCACAATCATAAAGAAACTACAATAAATAACTTCTCAGTAGGACCATAGGAGGATTCTGGATAGATGTATGAAATACTCAAGATGCTGAAAGAAAAAAAATTAGTTAAGACTCAGAGACCAACACTACCACTATAAACACTCACTACAGTGAGGGAGGACCAGATGTAGGAAAGAAAACCTGAAGCAATTCATTCTTAGTGTATAGTCCTTAAAATAACCACCAAGGACATTTCCTCATAATGAGGGAGTGACGTTAACAGGTAACTGAATCCAAACACCTATAAAAAGCCTAAGTAATTATGCAAGTAATAACTTTTTGTTATTTTTAACCTTTAAAAACAGTAATTTTTTACAGTTTTATCAAAAGATTCTATGTTAGCCCATAATCTTTAGAAATACAACTTATATTGTTGGCAAAATAGAAGACAAGAATAAAGCTATAGTAAGAAATGGCTCCCAGGTAATATTGAGGATAGACAGGATGGTATAAAGGGATAAAAAAAACTATAAAATATTAAGAACTAAATAAATACATTCTTCATTTTTACATGGTTAAATGACATTAAACTATCTAAATCAATAACTAGAATAAACTATTACTTAGATGGTAGCATATAAAAATGTAGTATGTAAACAAAAATAACTAAAAAGCAATTTTAAATATATTTTAATTTTATTAAAGGAACTCAAGTGTTACAATAAAAATATTCTATTGAGAAAAATACTAAAGAGATAGAGCAAATAAAACAGTGTTTATGGCACACAGAGAATAAAAAGCACACACAAATCAAACTGTATCACCAATACCTTCAGATATGCATGGGTTAAATAGTTCAATCAAGAGGCAGAGATTAGTCAAGCTAAGGGGACTGAAAAAGGGCTCAATCAATAGAGTGCTTACATACATGCATTAATGTATGTGCTTCATCCCCAGAATCTACTTTAAAACCTAGTATCACAAGCACCAGCCTGAATCTCAACACCTGGGAGACAGTGACAGGAGGATGATGCTTTGAGCTTTCTGGTTAACCAATTTAGCTTAATCAGTAGGCTACAGGTCTATAAGAACCAACTCATTTTCTAGTTTGCTTTTTATTACTGTGATAAACACCATAGCCAAAAATAATTTAGAGAAGAAAGAGTTTATTTCCTCCCACAGGTTACTGCCCATCATTGAGAGAAGTCAAATCAAGAACCCAAGGCAGGTGTTTGTTGCTGTCTACTGGTTTGCTCTGGCATCCTCACTGAGTCATGCTCAGCTAGCTTTGCTATACAACCTTGACCAACCTGCCTAGGATTGGACAACCCACAGTGAGATGGGCCCACCTACATCAATTAACAATCAAGAACATGCTCAGAGACATGCCCATGGACCAGTCTAATAGAGATGATTCCTCAGCTGACATTCCCTCTTCCTATGTTACTAGTTTGCTAAAAGTTGAAAACAAAAATGAATTGGTACACCTAGCTTCAGGAACTTAGGTAGAGAGAACTGAGGAAGTGACTTGATGTTCTCTGAATGTGTGAAGAGGCCAGAGGTCCATAGGCCAGAGGGTAACATCAGATGCCTTCCTCAATTGCTCTCTTTCCTATTAAAAATTTGCATGTAAACTCAGTATTCTAAACATAAGTACTTGTATGACATTAAGAGAACAAAGACTCTAAATAATAAGTAACAGAAACAAATTTAAAAACACAAAACATGTTTCTTGAAATAGAATTCTGATCTCTTGAGCAGATTAAAAGGAACCCAGGTTAAGAAGCACCAAGAAACTTCTCTAGTATCATTTTCCCAGCAGCCATTTTACTTAAGAATCCTAAGTGATTTGTTCAAAATTCACAAATACTGATTGGAATAGTAAATAATAAAATCCCAGTTTTTCATCTCTGGGTAAACACATATGCATCTATCCAAAATTAATTACAATCTTCTATTTCTTGGATGACCCCAAAATATCAAAAATTTTAATTTTTATTTGTGATAAAATAGTTAAGTATTTCCGAATGTATGCTATTGATCATATTTAAGCATTTGGGTCCAGAGTATGAAGGGTAAATGAAAGCAGTCTCTATGGTAATTCTCTTTCCTCTTACTAGAGCCCATTTTAGCACTGGCTGACATTCAGTCACCATGTGCAACTGAGATAAAGTCTCCCCTGGCCACCTCAGCCTGAAGGTTTCTCTCTTATCTGAAATTTTTAAAAACTTAAAATTGGTGTTCTGTGTTGGCCATTCTTCATTTCTTGTTCTACTTCATGACATATTTTCTATCAGCTGGCTTCATACCAACTCTTAATCAACTTGGTGGATATGTTACTACAGCTTTTATATTAACATTCCACTGAAAATAAAACATATTGCCCACGGAAAACCTATTTAACAATAGGTTGAAATTTTCCACTGGTTTCATTCTTGGAGGATTTATTATTGCTTTTATATACAAAAGTGACTGACGTTCTAAATTTTTTTGTGTATGTATATGTGGTATGTGATTTGTGTATGTATGTATCTGTGTGTACCTACACCTTTCAGGACTTCAATCATGATGAGATAGCAAAATATTTAAAGGCTTTTTCTGCACTGATTGAGATGTTCATGTTCTTTCTTCCCTTAATTCTATTTGTGTTATATTAAACTCATTGATTTGCATATGTGATATCCATTGACTGAAACAAACTTGACCCTATTGTATGATTTTTCTTAATGAGTCCTTGAATTCATCTTGCCACATTTTATTAAGTATCTTTGCATATGTCAATCATAGAAATTGGTCTATAATTTTCTTTTTTCTTGTGCCCCCTTCCACTTTTGACATTAGAGTAATCCTGGATGCAAAGAAAGTTTGGTAGTGATCTCTAACATTCTACTTCATGCTACAATTTGTGTAGCATTAATATTTAATCTTCTTCAGTGTTGATATAGAATTCAGCAGGAACACACTTTCCTGGAATTTTTTTTTGTTAGGAGATCCTGTGTTTCTGTGAGTTCTGTGAGTTCAAGGCTGACTACCCAATAGAGAGGCTCCCACCTTTAATCCTAACTTGGATGTGATACAGCTGGTGAGAAGGGTATTTGAAGTGGGTATAGGAAACCTTGTAGGCACAAGCTACCAGGAGCAAAGCTGAGGAAGCTGGAAGATAGCTGGGTGAGATTTGACTGGTGTTTCCTCTCTCTGATATTTCAGGCTTTCCTCAATATTTGGCTCTGAACCTCTTTCAATATAATCCAAATTTGTGTTACACTTTGGCACCTCATGAAGTAAAAAGTTATGGGATTAAAGGTGTAGGTCACCACTCCCAGCTTTCCCTGTGCTAGAATTAAAGTTGTGTGCCATTGAAGCCCAACTGTTTGGCCTTGTACTCAAAGATCAAGAAATTCCTGAGCTATGTCTGCCTAGTTTTGGACTGGGTGTTGGTCTCTTGATACTTCAGGTTTTATTAAATATTTTACCATATCACCACACCCAAGTGAACATTTCAAAAAATTACTTATCAATAAACCTTGAAATACAGAGGTTACCACTTCGAAAACTGTTAAATATCAAGCCAATATGTATGTAATTCATAAGATATCATAATACCTTACAATTTAAATAAATAGATTTAATTAAATCAATAACTAGCATTCAATTATTAAACCTCATTGTTTAAATTACATTTTGTACTATCTCATTTCTTAATATAGTGGCAATTAAACTAATATTAAATGTATGCTCAGAATCCAGATGGATTCCCACAAAAAAGAACACAAATTGATTAAACAGTCATGATTCATCCTTTATCCTCAGTGTTTACAACACAGGAGACCAGCATTAAAGAGTCACAGATACTATGCCAAACTTGTACTTCCCTTGGCAATGTGGTACAGAACCATTTGCATCATACTGCTGTTTGGTATAGTCAAAACTCTGTGTTATGTACCTTCAACAATTCTGGAGACTCTGTTATCACACTCTTACAACCAAATTCTTACTTAATAATTATTTAGAAAATCTACCCCACAAAAAAGCCCGGTAAATTGTTTTCATCTTTATTTTTTTCATATGTCAATTAAAAAGAATGTTATCTTTTTATGTCCTGCTCAATTGTTGTTGCCCAGCTTGTCATAAAGCACATGAACATTCAGCTGCCCTGGATATGGAACACTGAATTCAGAAGTAATGTATGAGCACCTTGGAGGAAGACCTATGGAATTATTCACATCACTAAAAGACAAATGCCCAGCGTCAGCTAGGATACCCATTCTCCTATTTCTCAGAGCCAATTATTAAGGAAAAGTTAGAGCTCTGTTACTTGTGTACCACTAGGATCTGAATCTAGGATTACCTCCTATATCCATGACCTTAAGTGATTTATCACCCATGAGATGCCCCCTCCTTATATGTGGGAATCAAATCAATACTCCTGCCAAGGAGAACATTGTGAAATGACATGAGATCATGTTATTAAGTATTCCTAGGAGTTTCTCTGTCACTACAGTTCCACTGCTCATGAGCATATCTCATTTACTTCATCTCTCTGTCTGATTTGAATTTACTGTCTATGGTGTGTTGATTTGTTTTGGGGATATCTTCAGAACAGTCATTGATTTTTCACATCTTGCAGATTTCAGTGTTATAAATTTAGATGATGATATTCACATTACTGATTGGACTATGGAAGGCATAAGCCTTACTCTGAGGCTCTGGCCTTTTTACTTTAAATTTAAAAAGTACAGCAAACATTATAACAATGGAAGATTTCTAAGAAACATATCTTATCTGACTAAAATAAATTTTATCATTGTACTCTTTTATCATTTAAAATAAATGTTATCACTGATAATTTTTACCATTGTACTTTGCTTATACATGGAGTATTACAGAAAAAAAGTCAAAGTGATATAGCATGAGAACTTAGGACAGTGGTTATTAGCCTATTTATCAACTTTACATGCATGGATTACTTTGCTATGAGGATACATTTAGATTTAAAATTCACAATCCCTTAACTGTCTCAAGGTTTCCTGTGGTCATATATTATATATTTTAAAAAATATTCTAGAATATCAGGGGACAGAGCCACCCACAGAGCTCCTGTGAGTTGGAGGGCTAACAGAGCCAAGCAGTAGAGACACACACCTCTAATCCTAGCACTAGATAGCTGGATGGAAGGAAAAAAAGAAAGATTTCAGTTTCCCCTGCCACTTCCCTTTGAGGGCTGAGGATGGAGAGGTTGGAGTCAGCAGTTTTGGGAATACAGATCTAAAGAGTTGGCTGGGTGAGAATTAGTTGTTATTTTTTCCCCATATCTCTGAAATTTCAGCTTTTTCTCATTATCTGGCTTCAAGTTTTTATTATAATGCCAAATAGAATTCATGAAATAGTTCTCTCTCCTGTGTCTGACCAGCCTCCTTTCTCTAATGCAGATGGTACAAGCTGATGTGATTAACTTCCGAGGACTCTTTGATATTAGAACAGATTTCTCTGATAAATTACTCCCTAGTGCCTGCATAGTGTTGTACATAATTGCTGACTTAGCATGTGCTAAGAACCTTATACATAGGCCATACCAAAATATCCTGCTGCTATCCATGCATGACAGTCCTTCAGGTACCTACAGCGCATCCTTAATATCACAGAATACAGGAAGATAAAATGAAACTTAGGATGGCTAGGCTTCCAAAAATTATTCACAGCTTTTATACATATAACCCCTCCAAAGAAAAGTACAATATTTTATTAAAAGTATAAAGAGAAACACATATATATAGAAGAAGCAAAAACATAGGCAGTTAAAGTGGTGCATTGTTCCAGACAATTAGACTGATTTCACTTTTCACTTTCATCAAAAGCACTCATACCACACATATCATTTGCAAGACTGGGGAAAGTACCACATCAGACACTCAAGTCTTATGGTTTCATACAATATTTTTTGACCCAAACATGAAGATTAATTTGAAAAATAAATTTGAGCATAACATCAGTCTTTTTTTTTCTTTATTTTGTATTTATCAAAAACAACAGTAAAAAGAATTTAAAAAAAATGCCGAAGAGTTAACAATAACTGTACAGAGTCTTATTTCCAGTTTAAGATCACCTGCTCTTGGTATTATGAATTTTCAGAAGGTTAACGTGTTTGACTTTTCTTTTTAGTCAGAGATGCTATCTCCTTCTGCCTCGAAGCCTGTAATATGCAGGAACAATTTATTAGCTGTATGAATCAGAAAAAGGAAGTGGCAACAGGTTTTTTTTTTAAATTTGAAAACAACTTACATGTCAATAATTCGGTGGCAGTGACTAAAACAGGAAATACTAATTTGGATAAAATTACAAGGACAGTACCTCCTGTCTTTTTGCCTCATAAGTTGATGCCAGCAGGCTCAGGGTGAATGAAGCAAGTGAAAAACATGTCCCTAAGCAGCTGCCCACCATATTTCATAAGTCCATAATTTAGCATGAAGAAGCACTTACTCTACTTGGAAATCTGAAATAAGTATTTAAAAGAAAAGAGCAGAGTCCAAACACAAATTAGAAATTAAATTGGTTCTCAAAAGTGTGATTTATTGGTACTCTAAGGGTTTCTGTCTACTGAGAAGCATCTTAAAAAAGAAAGCAAAAATGTTATTCTCTAGTTCTTACTCTAGTACATCTTTTTTCACAGTTGACCTACTAATAGGCTATTTAGACCTCCATTTAACCAGTCTAGAAGAAAAAAACCAACATTTTGACTAAAGACTCCATGGAGTCTATAAAAGTTAAAACCATAGAACAAGTTTCATGGTTAACAAAATGACCAAGAAATCAAGCAATTTTTGTAAATAAAAGAATTAAAAGTATTGATAATTTTCACCCAAGAAGATAACTCATTCACAGGTTGGATTAGGGAAGATGTAAGCCTGAATCCAATGTTGCCCAATTATTGGATTCATATTGCACCTTTTGGTTATAAGACATTATACTAAAGAAAAATGAGGAACTCTTCTTGCTTTGATAATTTGAGAGAGTTAAGCATGAATCACAGAAACAAGAGATTCTGAGAGTACATGATCATTGTGGCCTAACCCAATTTTTAGGGTTCTCAAATACTTGCTTTTCTTCTTTAAATTTTCATGATTCTACAGAAGGTGTCTCCATAAGTTAATCACTCTTTCTTCTGAAAAAGTTTTCTTAAAGAATATAGCTACTACTGGTGAAACTTGGTGGCTTCATTGGAGTATTAGGAGACTAATAAAGAACCCAAACACTTTATTTATCACTCAGATTCTGAAGTCATTGAAATAACAGGCTCTACTGTTGGAAAGCAGGTAGTAAGAATCTACTGAAATCAGCTGCTTTCTTTTCCTGATGTATATTTGAACAAGGAGATGGATGGGCAGCTTCATAATATACCACAATATGCTACAATGTCTCTTTAGCACTCCCCTACCTGTTACTTAGCCATCAGCCCTTCCAAAAATGTATCTTTGCCACTTGTTTTTCTTCAGGGGGATAAAGAGTGCCAATAAGTAGATTATTTCAGAGACATTTATTGCTCAATCATCTCCAGAGTCAAAAATAGCTCTTATGTTGGCTTTAGACTACAATTAAATCAATACATTTCTATTCATAAATGCCTTGTACAGTTTCTGCCTTTGTATAAGAAATTTAATTCAGACAAGTTGTTTTTCCTTTAAAAGTACTATTGTTAAGCCAGAGTAATTGAAATAAAGGAAAACATAATATTCAGTGAAAAATCAATCTTTTTTTGTATTTCAAGATTGTTAACAGCTATATTTACATATTTCATAAAATGAAATTGATTTTTCAGGCTTAGGTTCTTTTGTTTGAAATATTGCCTTTTATGAGATGTAAGAATATAAATGATTTCAAGAAATTAATTCATGGTTGTATTTTATTTAGTGCCTTCAGTTGGTCATTTGGCTTAAATGGGTGACAAATGGCATCAACTTTGCATATTCTTAAACAGAAAGTCTGTGTTTCAGTAGTGGATTTTTATAAAATAACTATTTTAGTCAATATACCTTTTACACTAACCAAAATGTTCATGAGATTAAGGTCTATATTTTAAAAAGAAATGTCTAAAAACATAGCTCTCAAATGTGCTTGCTACGAAGTCTAAGGATCTTGATCCTCAGGAGTCACATTTTTAAAGGAAAAGAATCTAACTTCCATGTTTTTCTCTGACATACATATGTGTACCTTGATAAACACATATACATACATGCATATCCTAAATACAAAAACAAATGCAAAATATTAAAAATACATCATAAAAAACAAAAAATGATTTACTTTTGTTGTCTTTGTAGCCCCTTATTAGAAAAAGAGTTATCTCGCTATAACATTCACAAAACCACTAAAATCATCACAATCTTGAAATAATGCAAAAATCTCATGTGCACCCAATAAACATCTCTTATAATCAGCTTTTTTAAGATCTAAATATTATTCAAAATGGAAATGATAAAATTAAATCTTTGAAAAAACAGATATCAAACTATTGAAAAAGAAACTATGTTCATACTTAGGTCAAAATATAATTTGAAAAACTTTCCAAAATATAAATTTAAGGCCTAGAAGACATTTAGTGAAATTTTCCAAACAATTTAGTAGTAACAGTAATTTTAAACAAATTACTTCACATAAAATAACAACAGCTTTAAGCCTATTTGTATGACGCTACGTTTTTACTGATACTTGATACCTAGAAACAACAGTACATTTATGAAATTATAGGCGATTTTCTCAAATCAAAACTGTATGTGAAAATTTAAAAATATACTGTTAGGGAGAAAGCAGGCTAAGAAATTTCAATAGATATATCACTTCTTTTTAGAAAGAAAGCATAAGGTAGGAAATATTTCTATAATATTTCCTTTCTGTACCCAACAAATACAGTATTTGTACATGCCCCATTTGAGAATATTTTAAAACTTGTTAATAGCACCAAAGAAGCATATTTAGAATTTAGGAGAATTTCCAGGGCCCATGTATATGTAAATATGTACATATGTATATGTATATTATTGTTAACGAAAGGCACATTAGTTATAATGGTATCTCATGGACAAAAATAATAAGAGAAAGATTCAAATAGACAAATAGTTACCATAAAACAGTTACTAAAATTAGTTTCAGTTTTAAAAGAGTAATTATGTATACCTCAAAGGCAGCATACACAAAACCAAAGTGGACACATTGTTGAATTTTGGTTTGAGACTCACAACCAAATGTTTGGTTATACCTCAACCTAGTAAAAAAATAAACACCTAATTCTTTAAGGGAATTTTTTATCCTCTTTTGAAGACTCTATAATCTTCATAAAGGTGTTTTTGCTGGCATTTCCTCTTCATTGCTCTGTTCAGGTCTTGGTGTTGTAGAACCACCAGTTTCTTCTGGTGTTGCCTTATGATTCTTTATATTGCTATATGTATTCTTGCACTAGCATCTGGCCACGGCTTCCGTGGTTTACAATTAGTCACCACCTAGTCAGTTGTGGCTAGAGGGCTTGTGTGTCTCCTGTGTGTTCTGACCAATGGGTCTGTTCAATCTCTGAATCCTCTCTGGACACGAGTCTAAGTTTCAAATGCATTAGTCCTTCTCTGATGATGCAGTTTGCCCTGGAAGAGGGGCCTGGCCATGCAAGGTCCCTTCTTTTAGGGGTCCACGGAGGAAGCCCCTCACAGCTAAAGCCAAATTGGAAGAGATGAACAAATCCTTGAAAGAAAACAAAGAAAACCAAGAAAAGGAAATCCAAAAAAATGAAAGAAACATTCCAGGAACTAAAAATTGAAATAGAACCAATAAAAAGGCACAAAATGAGGCAAAAATGGAAATAGAAAAATCTAAGAAAAGAGCTGGAACTACAGGTACAAGTATATACAACAGAATCCAAGAGATGAAAGAGAGAATCTCTGGAGTGGAAGACTCAATAGTGAAAATAGATACATCAATCAAAGAAAATACTAAAACCAAAATGGCATAACACAAAACATCCAGGAAATCTGGGACACCATGAAAAGATCTAACCAGAGAATAATAGGAATACAAGAAGAAGAATACTAGCTCAAAGGCACAGATAATATATTCAATAAAATCATAGAAGAAAACTTTCCCAAATTAATGAAGAAAATGCCAATAAAGATACAAGAAGCTTACAGAACACCAAATAGATTTGACCCCAAAAGAAGTCCACTTGCTACATAATAATCATGCCACAATGTAGCAGGAATCCCTGATTGTATTGGAGAGACATTGTTTTTTGGGGCAGCGCGCGCCACGGCGGAGTAAGAAGAGGTTTCCGGGGCAGCGCGCGCTGGCGGCGCGCGGCTGCGCGCAGAGGGGAGGCGGGACTTCCGGCTCGAGCGCGCGGCAGCTACGGACAGCAGCAGATTCGGCGCTTTGCTAAACTCCCTTTTGCTCTTTTATAACAAAATAAATCTTAGATAAAACATATCAATTAGTGACGGGTTTATTCCGCGATATTTGGCGGCCCAACGCGGGGCAAGAGGTTTCCGGGGCAGCGCGCGCTGGCGGCGCGCGGCTGCGCGCAGAAGAAAAGCGAGACTTCCAGCTCGAGCGCGCGGCAGCTACGGACAGCAGCAGATTCGGCGCTTTGCTAAACTCCCTTTTGCTCTTTTATAACAAAATAAATCTTAGTTAAAACATATCAATTAGTGACAGGTTTATTCCGCGATACCACAAAACATACAGAACAAAGAAAAAATTTTAAGAGCTACAAAAGAAAAAGACCAACTTAACTATAAAGGCAAACCCATCAGAATAACACCTGACTATTCAATAAAAACAATGAAAGCAAGAAGTTCCTGGTCAGAAGTTAAACAGACACTAAAAGAGCATGGCTGCCAACCTAGACTACTATACCCAGCAAAACTATCAATCACCAAAGATGGAGTAAACAAGATATTTCATGACAAAGGCAGACTGAAACAGTCTCTATCTACAAATCAGGCCCTCCATAAAGCATCAGAAAGAAAACTTAACCTAAGGATCCCAGATACACACATGAAACAAACCATCAATAATCCCACAGAAGACAAGCCCAGAGAAAGGAAATACATACAAGCTACCACCAAAACATAACAGGATGTATCAATCAGTGGTCACTAATATCCCTTGATATCAATGGACTCGACTCACCTATAAAAAGACACACACTAACAAGATGGATATAAAAACAGAAGCAATCCTTTTGCTGCATACAAGAAGTACACCTGAAACTTAAAGAGAGACACACACTCAGAGTAAAGGATTGGAAAAGATTTTCCTATCAAATGGCCCTAAGAAACAAGCTGGTGTTGCCATCCTACTATCTAACAAAGTAGACATCAAACTAAAATCAACTGAAAGAGATCAGAATGAACATTACTTATTTATCTCAGGAAAAATTGATCATAATGAGATTTCAATCCTGACTATTTATGCCCCTAATATATGGGTACCTATCTATATAAAAGAAACACTATTAAAGCTCAAATCCCACATCAAATCTCACAAACTAATAGTGGGAGACATCAATATCCCACTTTTCACCCTTGAATATGTCAACCAGACAAAGACTCAACAGAGAAATAAAAAGTCTAACACAGGTTATGATGCAAATGGATTTAATAGATATTTACAGAAACTTTCACCCAAATGCAAAGGAATATAGATATTTCTTGGCACCACATGGAACTTTCTCTAAATTTGACCACATAATTGGTCATAAAGCAAATATCAATAGATACAAAAGAATGGAAATAATCCCTTGTATCATATCAGACCACCAGGTCCTAAAGTTAGAGTTCAACAACATCAAAAATCAAAGAAAGCCTACCAATTTATGGAAACTAAACATCACTCAACTGAACCACCACTGTGTCAAGGAAGAAACTAAGAAAGAAATCAAATCTTCCTTCAATTTAACAAAAATGAATCCACAACATATCCAAAATTATGGGATACAATGAAATCAGTCTTAAGAGAAAAATTCATAGCACTAGATGCCTATATGAAAAACCTAGATAAATCTCACACTAGAGAACAAACAGCACAGCTGAAAGCACTGGAACAATTAGAGCCAAACACACCTAGAAGGAGTAGACAGCAGGAAATGATTAAACTTAGAGCTGAAATCAGTACAATTGAAACAAAAAGAACAATACAAAGAATCAATAAATGAAAGAATTGTTTTATTGAGAAAGTCAACAAGAAAGATAAAGCCTTATCCAAACTAAAGAAGAAGCAGAGAGAGTATCCCTATCAATAAAATCAGAAATGAAAAGAAAATCCAGAGAATTATCAGATCATATTTAGAAAATCTATACCCCACAAAAATGGAAAACCTAGAAAAATGGACAGCTTTTTGGACAAGTACCATTTACCAAAGTCAAATCAAGATCATATTAAATACCTAAACAGAATATAACATTAAAGGAAATTAAAGCTGACATTAAAAGCCTCCAAAGCAGAAAAAAAAAATCCCCAGGCCCAGATGGTTTCAGGGCAGAATTCTACCAGACATTCAAAGAAAAACTATTACCAATACTCCTCAAACTGTTTCACACAGTAGAAACTGAAGGAATATTGCCAAACTCTTTCTATGAGGCCACAATTACCCTAATACCCAAGCCACTCAAAGATGCAACAAAGAAGGAGAATTACAGATCAATTTCCCTCATGAATATTGATGCTAAATTCTGAAAAAAAATTCTGGCAAACTGTATACAACAACATAAAAAATATCATCCACCATGATCAAGTAGACGTCATTCCAGAAATGCAGGAAAGGTCCAACATATGAGAAACCGTAAATGTCGCCCATCATATAAATAAATTGAAGGGAAAAAAAAAGCATATGCTCATATCCTTAGACACTGAAAAAGCCTTTGACAAAATTCAACACTCCTTTACGATAAAAGTCCTGGAGAGATCAGGAATACAGGGAGAATACCTAAATATAATAAAAGCGATTTACAAGAAGCCGACAGCCAGCATCAAATTTAATGGAGAAAAACTCAAAGCAATCCCACTAAAATCAGGAACTAGACAAGGATGTCCGCTCTCCCCTTATCTATTCAATATAGTTCTCAAAATTTTAGCTAAAGCAATGAGAGAACAAAAGGAGATTAAGGGGATACAAATTGGAAAAGAAGTGAAGCTATCTCTATTTGCAGATGATATGATTGTATACATAAGTGACCCACAAAATTCTTCCAAGGAACTGCTATGGCTGATAAACACCTTCAGCAATGTAGCAGGATACAAGATTAGCTCAAAGAAATCAGTAGCCCTTCTATACACTAAAATAGAAGAGCTGAAAAAGAAATAAAGGAAACATTACCCTTCATAATAGCTTCAAATAGTATTAAATACCTTGGAGTAACTTTAACCAAAGAAGTAACAGACCTATTTGACAAAAATTTTAAATCACTGAAGAAAGAAATTGAAGAGGATATCAGAAAGTGGAAAGCTCTCCCATGTTCCTTGATAAGTAGGATCAACATAGTAAATGTATGTTCATAGTAAATTCTACCAAAAGCAATCTACAGATTCAATGTGCTTCCCATCAAAATCCAGCACAATTTTTTTTACAGATCTTGAAAGAAAAATATTCAATTTCATTTGGAATAACAGGAAAGCCAGGATTGCCAAAACAACTTTGCTCAACAAAAGAACCTCAGGAAGCATCACCATCCCTAACTTCAGGTTGTACTATAGAGCTACAATAATAAAAACAGTCTGATACTGGCATAAAAGCAGACTTGTGGATCAATGGAATCAAATTTGAAGATCCTGATATTAACCCAAAAATCAAAGATCACCTGATCATTGACAAATAGGCCAAAATATTCATTGGAAAAAAGATAGTATATTTAACAAATGGTGTTGGCATAGCTGGATGGTAGTGTGTAGAGAAATGCAAATAGATCCAATCCTATCATCCTGCACAAAAACTCAAATCCAAGTGGATCGAAGAGCTCAGCATAAACCCAGCCACATTTAACTTGATAGAAAAGTAAGTGGGAAATACCCTCCAATACATTGGCACTGGTGACCACTTCCTAAATATAACACCAGTAGCACAGACACTAAGAACACCAGTCAATAAATGAGGCCACCTGAAATTGAGAGGCTTCTGTAAAGCTAAAGTCACAGTCAATAAGATAAAATGACAGCCTACAGAATGGGACAAGATTTTCACCTACAAGTGACAGAGGACTGGTCTCTAAAATATATAGATAACTCAAGAAACTAGAGCCCAAAACCTTGAATAACCCAATCAAAAATGGGGTTTAGAACTACAAAGGGAATTCTCAGCAGAAGAATGGCTGAAGGGCACTTGAAAAATTGTTCAGCATCTTTAGCCATCAGAGAAATCCAAATCAAAACAACATTGAGATACCACCGTACACCTGTCAGATTAACTTAAATAAAAGACACAGATGACAACCTATGCTGGAGAGGTTGCAGAGGAAGGGGAACACTCCTCCATGGTTGGTGAGAGTGTAAGCTTGTTCAGCCACTCTGGAATGTAGTTTGGCAGTTTCTCAGAATCAATATCCCCAAGGATCCAGCAATACCACTACTGGGCATATGCCCTACTGGGCACATTCACACTCTAAAGGCATTAGCTCAACTATGTTCGTAGCAGCAATATTTGTAATAGCAGAAACCGGGAAACAACCTAGATGCCCCTCAGCTGAAGAATGGATTAACAAACTGTGGTACATCTACCCAATGGAGTACTACTTAGCAGTAAGAAAAAAAATGATATCCTAAAATTTGCAGGCAAATGGATGGATTTGGATAATATCCTCCTGAGCAAAGGATCACAAGCCCAGCAAGATAAGCAGGGCATGTACTCACTCATTAGTGGACTTTTAAACAAAAATCAAAGCATTATCAAGATGCAAACCACAACCACTGAACTGCTTGGGATCTGAAATACCTTGGATCAGCACCATGGGTCCCACTCCCTCTAGAGGGACACCTGACCCAGTCTTGATGTTGTAGTCAGGAAAGCAGATCTGCTTGTAGTGGATGCTGAACTAATCCACCTTGGGATCTTGGGACCTCCTGCTCTTGCTTGGGAGGAGATAAAGTGATGGGGAGGAGAGAGAGTGACTGGGAGGCACAGGAGGAGGAACGGAGTTTGAACAAGGGGATAAATGGATAAAGAATATGACTTTGTTTATAATGATAAAAAGGCACACTAATACAAAATAATAAACACCACAGACTATTTTTTCTGTTTAAATTTGACCTTGTCTCCTTTCTGTTGATGCAATAACACACTCTGACCAAAAGTAATGTGGAGAAAGAAGAGTGTGTATTTCATGTTATACTTCTAGGTCATAACTGAGGGAAGTCACAGAAGGAATCCATGCATGGATTAAAGCAGAAACCATGGAGGGATGCTGCTTGCTCATTTGCTCTGTTTTCTTTTCTAATTGCTGACAGACACTGACACTGATACTGCCTAGAGATAGTACTAGCTACAGTGGGCTAGATACTCCAACATCAATTAGCAATAAAGACTACAACCCTCAGAGATGAACAGAGACTAATCTAATCTAAGCAATTTCTCAATCAATGTCTCCCTTCCCACGTGACTCTAAATTGTGTCACATTTCAATAAGCTTAGCGAGGACAAGTATTTTCTGGGTTTCCATAGTACCAAATTTTCCTCTCTCTCTCTCTCTCTCTCTCTCTCTCTCTCTCTCTCTCTCTCTCTCTCTCTGTGTGTGTGTGTGTGTGTGTGTGTGTGTGTGTGTGTGTGTGTGTGTGTGTTTTATTTTGGGCTTCTTTGTTTACTGGTTAATATTTATTTTTCCAGTTGATGGGATGTGGAAAACTAATAAGGCATAACTCTTGACATGACTGAGATCTGTGAAATTCTTCTTTGAGATGGTTAGATTATGAAGACTTTGTCATCATGAATGGCTTACTCTGTTGACAGAGTCAAAATTTTATTCTCAACTAGAGTGTAGTAGAACTGTGGGTACTAAGCCTTGTTCATAGGAAGTAACACACTGAGGGTTGGTCCCTAGGTGATATATCTTGTCCTTGATTATTCTTGTTACTTTTCTGCTCTTTTGCTATCTTCCATGACTTGAGCAGTTTCATCATATTTTTCCTTCCATAATGCTATGGCATGAGTAGTTTCTGCAACAAGTCCCCACTCCCATGATGTTCTGTTTTTTCATGGGCCTAGAATCAATGGAGGCAAAGACAATAGACTGGAATCTAAAAATTCTACCCATTAAATTATTTTTATTAAGGATTTGGTCATAAAAATATTAAAATTAACACATCTGATAACTTTTTGAGCTGAATACTAAATATGGAAAATCTCAGTGAATAAATCTAATTTTATAAATAAATAATTTCTTTATTTATTACACTGATAACATACTGAATAACTAGTCAAGGCACAGATCAACTTTACTGATCAACAACAGAATCCCATAGAACATCTAACATCATGGAACATCTAGGAGCTGTCATAAGCAAAACTTGATTTTACTTTTTATTCAAACTATTCCATCTTCTATTTTAACCTCAGCACATGAACCAATAAGTGGCATCACCAATTATATTTATCTCAGCATCAAAATCCACTAGATCCAACAATATACAAGAACTCTAATTAGTCTAGTACATATCATTACTATTCCTGCATAGATTACGTAGGTAACATCATTGCTGGGTACTATACTTTTTTCTGGCCAAGAAATAATAAATCCTAAGTCATCTGGACTTTGGAAAACCCAAAAGAAAAACAACTAAGACAACTCCATTTCCACATATGTTACCTTTTAGTGTTCTGATAAACAAAAATGGAAATTCTACATTTCAGAAGACTTTTTCATATTTACTCTTACCTGCCAACCTGCCATTTTTGAGCTTTCTTCTTCTTCGATTTTGCCCTCAGTAAATTCTTTGATGATAAAATAGACATTTATTTTATTTTTAACTCTGTGTGTGTGTGTGTGTGTGTGTTGTGTGTGTGTGTGTGGTAGTGGTGGTGTTGTCTATGCATGAGTATGTATAAGTGAGTGCAGTATTTAAGGAATCTGGAGGAATCAGGTTTTTCTGAGTTGCAGTTACAGGTGGTTGTGAATCATCTGACAATAGTGCTGAGAACAACACCTCATCTACAAGAGCAATATGTACTCATAACCACTGAGCTGTTTCTCCAGCACTACAAAATTACCCCTACCACTAACACACATACACACAGAGTTACACATCTAGGGAAATGCTCTTATAGTAACATTCACAGTCTGGAGAACAGTCTACCAAAGGAACTTCTTCTATATATCTTTGTCCAAGAACAAAGAGAATTGGGAAGGATGGAAACAGATATTTCACTGTGGCTCCTAATCAGCTACTAACTAAATATTTTATTCTCATTACTATACTAGTATACTTTGCTGTGTTAAAAGTATCAGTTCCCAAATATTCTCTGACTTTTCCTGAGGCAACACAAATATCTATGTACATCAGACATGAAACCACTAACAGACAGAAGTAAGAAGTCCACCAAAGTCCAACTTGAAAACCAATTAACTTATTGATGCTACTTATAGAGATGTAGCTGAGAAGTTATTTACCAGAGAATAGACACCTCAGTGGCAGCCATTATAAAAAATCCAAGCTCAGACTGACAACTCACAGAAACTCCTTTGTGGAGCAGTCTTTAATGACTTGTAAGTAGCTCAGGAGGTCAAAGAGTCTCCTGCAAGCAATTTCCCTTGTCAAAAAATATCCTCCTACTGCATTTGTATACTGATCTCATAACTTTGGGAAGGGTTTATGAATCTTATGTGTTTCAGGAACTTCCTGAAAATTTTGAGTTGTTTAGTATGCAAGTCTCATAAGCGTCTTCCCACATTTTTCAGAAGGGAATGTTTCAATTAAGAGAAAATTGTTACACATTACACACACCAAGATAGTAATTCTTCTGGGGTTAAAAAAATAGACAATTTAAAAAATATGCCTATACCTAGATGTATTCCTTGGTGTTTTTTAAAAGCTGAGCTGTAAGTGAAGTAACATAAATGAAATTTTCCTTCTTTTCCCATTTCTTCCCTTTAAAACATGTTCAGATAGAGAACCTACCAATGACTGTACTTTGTTTGCAAAATTTAATATTTCCCAATGTCCTATACAAGCTGTGAAAAGGTAACCAGTTTATGAATAGTAACAGAGGTAGAGTTTTCAATTATCTATTTGTTGAGTATCAAACATTTCTGAAGTTCCCAGGAAAAGATACTCAGTAAGGCAATAATGCTGAGGTTTTGAGCTGGAGCAAATGATTGTGAGTCTCTGCTGTACAAAAGGCAAGGTGTGCCTATATATTGTGTACAGTAAGGCAGAAAAATCTGGTATTATAGACCTAAAATGTACCAATATTCTAAAGAGGAGGATATTATGACAAAAGCTGAGAAAGAAATCTAAAAAGGAAACTATTCACAAAGACGTCACTGATGAGCTTGTTGAGAATAATTTTAGTAAAATGGTAAGAGCAGAAGTTTTAATATGTTGGTAGTCAATAAATTTACTGAAGTGTAACTCAGCATGGGAATGTTACTTGTTTATTTTTAATATTTGAGAGATATCCCAAAACTAACAAAAGCAAAATCACGTATAGAAAAGATTTATTCAATTTAGTTATTTCAATAAAATATTCCAAAGTAGCATTATTTTAATGACTCTGGTGTAGAAAACTTTCATTAAATGCCATTTTCTGTGGAGGTGGTCAATGTAAACTGTATTTTTTTTATGTAAGCCCCATACTGAAGGGTTGCTATTATTTCTTTTACCATAATCATTGAATAATCCAACATTCAATTATTATGTGACTGCAAAGAAGGTCCATAATTTTTCACTGTTGAGGAAGCAAAGAAGTCATCACTGTCATAAAAAGAAACATAAGCTTTCAGAGAAAAAAGTCTTCATTTTTCCATCAAATCCAGCACTTTCGTCATCTGAAAATTTATAGTTTATATACTTAGTTGGTAATGTATGTTTCCATGAGCTACAGAAGCAATGATTTCATTTTTTTAAAAGACATAATTAATGGATTTGGTTATCTCCTTCTACTAGTTTTCAAACACTTAAAATTAAAACTCCAGAATGAGAATGTTTTGTCTTATTTACAGATAGTATCTACATTAAATAGCCTGATAGCATTCCAGTCTCATAGTGCTGATAAGTCTTCTTTACACTAACATTTTAGGCTGTAGAATGACAATATTTGCCTGACAACTTTGAGAAGCAATTTCATTTTCTCTGGTTAAACTCTGTGAAACAGCAAATGCATCCTGATGCTAAATCCACCAAAAATCTTGACTATTTAACTCTGACCTGAATCAAATTGCAGAAAGATTGCATTGACTTTTTTTTTTTTTACAAAAGTGAATTTGGAACAAGCAACCATAGTGATATACTGTATATTTCTAAAAATGATCTGGAATATTAGAGGACAGAGCTACTCATAGAACCAAGTCATGAAGGTCAGGGAGTGTTGACCTATGCTTTTAATCCCATCACTTGGGAGGCAGAGATCTTCTGGAGTTCAAGGCCAAACACAGCCAGGCAGTGGTGGCACCCACCTTTAATCTTAGCAATAAGAATGTTGATCCAGAAATTTAAAAAGCTGGATAGCCTGGAAAAAATATACAGCAGGAGAAGGCAGAACTTTTTCCCTTTGCCTTTGGACTAAATCAATCTGCGGACATATGGAAAGAGGACCCAGCCCATTAGGTCTGCGGATTAGGCTAGGTAAGAATTGGCTGTGGTGTATTCCCTGTCTGTCTGGCATTTCAGCTTTTTCTCAATATCTGGCTCCAGGTTTTATTATAATACTAAATAGGATTTGTGCAATATCTGGTGTTCAACTTTTGGAACATAAAATCACCAAATTAAAAAAAAAAAAAAAAAGCTGTTTGTTGGCTGGAGCTGGAAATATAGCTGGCTAGACTTTCCATTTGAAGTTTGCCTCCAGCCAGCTCTGCTTTTTTAGGCATTTCCTATCATATGTGTTT
Organism: Sigmodon hispidus; assembly: GCA_004025045.1. Lineage (NCBI taxonomy): Eukaryota > Metazoa > Chordata > Mammalia > Rodentia > Cricetidae > Sigmodon > Sigmodon hispidus. The sequence continues at coordinate 24,100 of PVIH01012360.1, read as the reverse complement.
CTTCTCCATGATTACCTGAGTTAGTTTTTTCAACAGTGGCTTCCCTTTCCTGGTGGGTTGTGGGTTTTTTTTTTGTTTTTTTTTTTTTTGTTTTTTTTTTGTTTTTTTTTTCTAAATAGAAGCCATAAAATACCTGAATGGACTCATGTGCAAGTGTTAGATTTAAGGAGATTTAAGGAAGCAATAATCACATATGGCATGCACTCACCATTAGTAAAGCAAATGTTAAATTTCTGGTCAACTTGTAATAGAAGTATCCCTAAAGTCTAGACAGATATATTTATAGCAGTGTTAGAAGGTAGGCCTCACTTACAGTGGAGGACCTGGTAGAAGGATGAAGGTAAAACTATAGTACATCTATAAGTATAGAAATTTCTAGGGGCCAAATTCTTGGGGAGGGAGATTGTGAAATATATAAAGGCAATCTTTACATAATTACCACACCCTGGATTTATGCTAAAAAACAGTTTGAATGGCTGTGTTAGAATTGAAGAAGTAGAAAAAAATCAGATCATTAACAAAAGTGTTTCAAGTGCCAGAATAAACTTTTAAAGAATTTTTACAAAGATTGATTTCAGCAGCAAATATAATGGAACTAGACTGAGAAGCTATGCAAATAATAATTAAATCTCTGGTTTTTGAAAATGCTAACTCACAGTACAAAGGATAATTCTGCTGTTAAAAGCAAGGTCAACAGCCTTAGAGAACTGAATCCAGAATACAATTAATATGGAATCTTATAACTATGATGATAATTGTGTAGGGGTGGTTATTTTTAAAGGTTTAAAAAAATCAAAATATTAAATGTTCAACAATGGATAGCATGGTCACCTATAAAGGGACATAAATAAGGAATTCCCAGAAACAATGTTTTTGTTAATAATAACCTCAACAGAATGCTGCTACCTTCTGAAATATGCAAAAAAGTGTGGCAAAGACAGACATTGGACCAATGACTTCAGATCAACAAGGAACAAACAAGGTAACTTTTTGCCTTCTGGAAGCAACCTGAAAGGACATTCACAAGCCCTTATAGCAAATCCAGTTGAGTCTTATTCTGTCATAGAGGAAGAAACACCTTCCCAGAGTAATTAAAACACCTAAAGCCTATTCCAAAAAGCTGCTCTGAAACAATAAAACAGTTGCAGAAAAACCCAGGGAAAACCATAAAGCAAACATTTTTGAAAAACTTCTATAAATGAAAAAGACCAAAATTAAAAATATGAATAAGTGATGTCATTGGAGTAGTCTTAAGTGTAGATGCAACAATAATTTCCCTAGAATTTTGGCATCCAAATTGGCTTCTTAAGGAGGTAAATGTTCAGCTTTTAGGAATTAGAACATTATTTCAGGTAAAACGGAGCATGAGATGGCTTGAATATATAGGGCCAGAAGGACAGAGAGGGAAAATAAAGCCATATATGGCTAACATTGCTATGAATTTAGGGGACAAGATTTATTACAACAATGGAATACCAAGATTAACATTTCTCAAATCAAAGAAATAAAGCATAAATTAACATATGTTCCAGAGGAAAATATTAAAAGGTATTATGAGAAACAGTCACCAACTACTCAGGTTTTTATGAAAACAAGGCACAATAGCTATTAATTTTTTAAAGATACCAATAGATCTAGCTTTCAAATGGTTAATAGATAAGTCTATATGGGTAGAGCAATGGCCTTTAACAAAAGAGAATTATAAACTGAAACTGAAAGAGAATAGGATTTGATGAAAAAGAAATTACAGAATATACATGTTGATCATGTAAACCCAGACCTTAACTGCATTCTGGATGTTTTACTCTCTAAGCATTCTCCTTTAGGAATTTTAAGATAAAATAAAAATATTATACAGGATTGAATATTCTACCACATAAACCAAGTAAGTAATTAAAGGCATATGTGAAAAAGATTTCTGTTTTGACTTTTAAAGAAAAATGAAGACTTTATCAATTAATAAAATTGGACCCAGCAGAAGTTGTACATTTGACTAATGAAGAAATTGACCAATTATGAGTAGACAGCGAACCTTAGCAAAGAGCTTAAGGTAATTTTTAGGGAGATATTAACAACAGATATTCCAAAAGTAAAAGAACTCAATTTGTAAATGAAAGTAACTGGAATTTTTTTTTTTTTTTTGTCTTGGCAGGAGCGGCTTTATTGGGGTGGGTGAGGGCTCAGTCCTTCTTGGCCACCACCTTCCTCATGGCCGTCAGCACGTTGCTCAGCTCCTCCCGCTTCCTCTTGGCCCGGATGTGCGTGCCCACCCTCTTCTTGATGAACTTGAGTGTGCACTTGTCCTTGGACACCTTGAGCAGCTCCATGGCGTGCCTCTCATAGGGCGCGAAGCCACACATCTCCCAGATCATGTCCAGCAGGAACTTGGTGTGCTTGGTGAGGCGCCCACGGCTCCAGCTGTGCCTCGGCTTGCTCACGTTATTTGTCACCTTGTGGCCCTTGTTGAGGCCCACAGCCAAAGGGTAGTGGAGAGCCATGGCTGCTTCCATACGATGGCTGCTGCAACAGGAAGAACAGCATTCTGCGGAACCCTGGGATATCTGCAGCTCGCTCACCACGGCAGCCAGAGTGAAACTAACTAGAATTTTTATTCATGTTATACAGGGAACAGTAATTTCTGGAGTCTCTACATTTTTTTTGTACTGATACAAATAAATTAGGAAAGGCAGATCATAAATCAAAAAAAAAAAATGAAGTGACTCAAAAATTCTGGCCAAAGTTCAGAATTATATGCTATGATGGTGGTATTAATAAATCTTACAAAACCTCTTAACATAGTCACTGATTTCCAGTATACAGAAAGAGTTTATTTTACATATTGAATCTGGGACAACATGAAAAGGTCTAACTTGAAAATAATAGGAATACAAGAAGAAGAAGACGAAGAAGAAGAAGAAGACCAGCTCAAAGGCACAGATAATGTATTCAATAAACCATAGAAGAAAACTTTTCTAACTTGAAGCAGTAAATGCTTATAAAGATACAGAAGCTTACAGAACACCAAATAGATATGACCCACTAAAAAAGTCAGCACACCACATAATATTTAAGCCACAAAACATACAGAACAAAGAAAACATTTTAAGAGCTGTAAAAGAAAAGGGCCAACTTACCTATAAAGGCAGACCCATCAGAATAAAGCCTGACTATTCAATGGAAATGATGAAAGCTAGAAGGGCTTGGTCAAAAGTTATACAGATGCTAAAAGAGCATGGCTGCCAAACTGGAATACTATACCCTGCAAAATTATCAATCACTATAGATGGAGTAAACAAGATATTTCATAACAAAGTCAGACTGAAACAATACCTATCTACCCATCCAGTACTACAGAAAGCATCAGAGGAAAATCTCCAACATAAAGATCCCAGATAAACCCATGAAACCACAATCAATAATCCCACAGAAGAATAACCCAGAGAAAGGAAATACAAACAAGTTACCACCAAAAATAGCAGGAAATATCAATCAATGGTCACTAATATCTATTAATATCAATGGACTCAACTCACCTATAAAAAGACACACACTAACAAGATGGATACAACAACAGAAGCCATCCTTCTGTTGCCTACAAGAAATACACCTCAGCCACAAAGACAGAAACAGGATCAGAGTAAAGGGTTGGGAAAATATTTTCCAGTCAAATAGTCCAAAGAAACAAGCTGGGGTTGCCATCCTTATATCTAACAAAGTAGACTTTAAGCTAAAAGCAATTAAAAGGGCCCAAGTTGGTCATTACATATTCATCACCTGAAAAATTGGTCAAGAGAGTCCAATCCTGAATAGTTATGCCCCTAATATAAGGGCACCTACCTATGTAAAAGAAACACTGCTAAAGCTCAAATTCTACGTCAATACACAGACTCTAATAATGGGAGACATCAAAACCCATCTTTCACCCCTGAATAGGTCAACCAGACAGAGATTCAACAGAGAAATAAGGAGTCTAACAGAGGTTATGATGCAAATGGATTTAATAGATATCTTCAGAAGCTTCTGCACAAATGCAAAATATACATATTTCTCAGCTCCTCATGGAACTTTCTCTAAAATTGACCACATAAATGATCATAAAGCAAATATCAACAGATACATAAAATGAAAATAATCCCTTGTAACATATTGGACCACCAGGGCCTAAAGTTAGAGTTCAACAACACCAAAAATCAAAGAAAGCCTACCAACTCATGGAAACTAAACATTACTCAGCTAAACCACCTCTGGGTCAAGGAAGAAATTAAGAAAGAAATCAAATCTTCCTTGAATTTAATAAAAATGAATGCACAGTGTACCCAAACATTTGAGACACAATAAAAGCAGTCTTAAGAGGAATATTCACAGCACTAGGTGCATATATGAAAAACCCAGAGAAATCCCACAGTAGACAACTAATAGCTCAGGTAAAAACCTTTGAACAATTACAAGCAAACTCATCTAGAAAGAATAGACAGCAGGAAATAATCAAATTTAGAGCTGAAATCCATACAACTGAAACAAAAACAACAATACAAAGAATCAATGAATCAAAGAGTTGGTTCTTTGAGAAAGTCAGTAAGATAGATAAGCCCTTATCCAACTAATCAAAAAGCAGAGAGAGTGTGTCCAAATCAACAAAATCAGAAATGAAAAGGGAGGCATATCAAAAGACCCCCAGGAAGTCCAGAGAATTATCTGATCATACTTTGAAAATCTGTATTCCACAAAATTGGAAAACCTAGAAGAAATGGACAGCTTTCTGGACAGGTACAATTTACCAAAGTTAAATGAAGAACAGATTAATTACCTAAACAGGCCTATAACCCTTAAGGAAATTGAAGCTATCATTATGCCTCCCCAAAAATAAAAGCCCAGGTCCAGATGATTTCAGTGCCAAATTCTAACAGACATTCAAAGAAGAATTACTACCATTATTCCTCAAATTATTTCACACAGTAGAAACTGAAGGAATATTGCCAAATTCCTTTTATGAGGCCACAATTACACTAATACACAAGCCACTTAAAGACACAACATAGAAGGAGAATTATAGAAATTTCCCTCGAGAATATTGATCCTAAAATTCTCAACCAAATTTTGTCAAACCGTATACATACAACAATATATAAAAAATATCATTCAAAAAATATCAGACCAAGTAGGCTTCATCCCAGAAATGCAGGGCTAGTTTAACATAGGAAAAACTATAAACATTATCCATCATATAAACAAATTAATGGAACAAAACCAAATGATCATATCCTTAGATGCTGAAAAAGCCTTTGACAAAATCTAACACTCCTTTATGATAAAAGCTCTGGTGGGATCAGGAATAAAGGGACAATATCTCAATATAATGAAGACAATCTACAAGAAGCCGACAGCCAGCATCAAACTGAATGGAGAAAAACTCAAAGCAATCCCACTAAAATCAGGAATTAGACAAGGAGGTCCTCTCTCCCCTTATCTATTCAATATAGTTCTCAAAGTTTTAGCTAAAGCAGTAAGAAAATGAAAGGAGATTAAGACGATACAAATTGGAAAAGAAGAAGTGAAACTATCTCTATTTGCAGATGATATGATTGCATATATAAATGACCCACAAAATTCTTCCGAGGAACTGCTGTGGCTGACAAACACATTCAGCAATGTAGCAGGACACAATACTAACTCAAAGAAATCAGTAGACCTTCTATACACTAAAGATAAAAGGGTTGAAAAAGAAATAGGAGAAACATCACCCTTCATAATAGCTACAAATAGTATTAAATACCTTGGAGTAACTATAACCAAAGAAGGAACAGATTTATTAGACAAAAAATTTAAGTCACTGAAGAAAGAATTTGAAGAGGATATCAGGAAAAGGAAAGATCTCCTGTGTTCCTGGATAGGTAGAAACAACATAGTAAAAATGGCAATTCTACCAAAGGCAATCTACAGATTCAATGCACTACCCATCAAAATCCCAACACAATATTTTTTGGACCTTGAAAGAACAATACTCAGTTTCATTTGGAATAACAGGAAAGCCAGAATTGCCAAAACAATTTTATACAACAAAAGAACCTCAGGAGGTATCACCATCCCTGACTTCAAGTTATACGATAGAGCTATAGTAATAAAAACAGCCTAGTATTGGCATTAAAAACACACTTGTGGATCAAGGGAACAGAACTGAGGATCTAGACATTAACCTAAAAAGCTATGAACACCTGGTCTTTGACAAAGAAGCCCAAAATATTCAATGGAAAAAAGACAGTATCTTTAACAAATGATGTTGGCATAGATGGATGGAAGTGTGTAGAAAAATGCAAATAGATCAAAGCCTGTCACCATGCACAAAACTCAAATCCAAGTGGATCAAAGACTTCAACATAAACCCAGCCACTTTAAACTTGGTAGAAAAGAAAGTGGGAAATATACTTCTATGAATTGGCACAGGCGACCACTTCCTAAATATAACACCAGTGGCATAGACAAGATCAACAATCAATAAGTAGGATCTCCTGAATCTGAGAAGCTTCTGTAAAGCCAAGGACACTATCAATAGGACAAAACGACAGCCTACAGAATTGGAAAAGATTTTCACCAACCCTACAATTGATAGAGGATTGATCTCTAAGATATATAAAGAACTCAAGAATCTAGAGCCCAAAACCTTGAATAACCCAATCAAAAAATGGGGTTCAGAATTAAAAAGGGAATTCTCAGAAGAATTATGAATGGCTGAAAGGCACTTGAAAAAGTGCTCAACATCTTTAGCCATCAGAGTAATGCAAATCAAAACAACTTTGAGATACCACCTGACACCTGTTAGATTGGCTAAGATAAAAGACACAGAGGACAGCCTATGTTGGAGAGGATGCGGAGGAAGGGGAACACTCCTCCATTGTTGGTGGGAGTGTAAGCTGGTTCAGCCACTCTGGAATGCAGTATGGAGGTTTCTCAGAAAACTGAAAATCAATATCCTCAAGGACCCAGCAATACCACTTATGATATATACCCAAAAGATGCACAGACGCACTCCAATGGCATTAGCTCAACTATGTTCATAGCAGCATTATTCATAATAGCAAGAACCTGGATACAACCTAGGTGTCCCTCAACTGAAGAATGGATTAACAAACTGTGGTACATCTACACAATGAGCACTAATCAGCAGTAAGAAAAAATGATATCCTAAAATTTGCAGGCAAATGGAGAATATCCTCCTGAGCGAGGTATCACAAACTCAGAAAGATAAGCAGGAGATGTACTCATTCATTAGTGGACTCTAAAGAAAAAAAAAAAAAAAAAGAAAGTAAAGAAAAAAAAAAAGCAAAGCATGCCCAAGCTGCAAACCACAACTGCTGAACAGCTTGGGATTACAAACACCTTTGATCCTACTCCCCCTAGAGAAACACCTGACTCAGTCTTATTGTTTGGGGGGGTAGAAAACTGGATTTGCCAGTAGTGGAGGTTTAACTAAGCAATATTGGGACCTTTGGACCTTGTGATCATGTGCCCATGAGGGGGATGGGGAGATGTGGAGAAGAAAGAATAACCTGATATGGTGGGAGGGGGAAGGGACCTTTCTTAAGGATGTACAGGAATAAAAAATGTGACTTCTCTATTCATAATAAAAAAAATATATGTATATATATTTTAAAAGAAGTAAAAATTAAAATTGGAAACACATGTAGAAAATTTTTAAAGCAGTCATATAATCAAGTATTTGGGAGTAAGAAAAAACATACATATAAACATCTATATATATTACATACATGTATATATGAGTGTATATACTTACATATCCAAACTAATAACATATAGTTTTTAAGTTGCTTCTAATTAACAATAAAAGGATTATGGTAGACTGAAAATATCTTAAGTAGACAAACAATATTGCTTTTAATTCTGAGTACCACAAAGAAACAGAATTATTATGATAGTAACATAACTGAATAATGGAAAGTTCTTAGCAGAGACTAACACTACGAAACCATGCTAAACAAACTGTTTCTGTAATGATGATTTGAATATGTTGCACCCTTATTTATGATTTATGGTAGTTAGATTAGCTGTCTATATAAAATCAATATAGGTTTAAAATACATTGAAACTAAATGCCTTATTAAATCATTAAACAAAAGCAGCATATTTTGAAAAATATTCATCAACAAAATAATGGGCTTAGAACCATTACAGATTTTTTGTAAAATTATTATTGCATTAAATTTCTTGGTCAGCTGTAATTTGACATCATTTATGAGAAACATCAGTACTATTTTCTACTGATGTGAACTTACATGAGAGGAATCATTTTAGTGGTAAGAAAATAGGCATGTCTTTCTTAAATGTGGATAAACAGGTTGCCAACAAATTCATATAATGAAGATTGTCTACTAATTAGAATATTAATGAAGTTAACTACATAAAATATATGACATTTGGAAGTCACATTTTAAAATTGTTATAAAAATGTTCAATAACTCTGGAAAACTTTCCTAATTTTAACCATTGTATATCATTCACAGTAATCATGGAAAGTATTTGCTTCTTCCATTGATTTAAAAGAATGGCTCTTAAGAGTATCTTGAGTATATTAAGATAATCTGGAATCTAGATAATGTGACAATCAATAGATATACACTTGATAACAGTATGCATATGCTAAAGGGTAAGAATAAAATAATGCTATGTCCTCAAAAATAAAGATGGCATTTATTATGTAAAATAAAAAATGCAATATCAGAACAATTTTCCTAGTGATTACTATAATAAACTTGGCTCTGTTCAGAAATTTATAGTAATTTTTCAGGAACACTCAGCAAAAAAAATTAAAATTTGTTTTAATACCTTGCTCAGAAAATCTTGCTAATGGTTATCACCACATTAATATGATATGCTCAAACAATTTAGCATGGCTTAATATCATGATTTAAAAATTACATAGATTAATGGGGAAAAATAAAGCATTTTTTCAGGGCCAGAAAGAAAGAATAGATAGCAAAACATTTGTTGAACAAGTCTGACAAGCCCTCCTTGTAGACTCATGGGAGTTTCCCTTTTATTAGGCTTCTAACAGATTTAAAGAGGCCCCATTTTCAGTCACCTCTTAGCACCACTCTCTCCCTCTGCCCACACTCAATTCAAACCCTCAAGTTTCCATGCCCATCTGTCCCCAGTTCAACCAGGAGTGCTTCTATATTTATCAGTCTACCTTAAGAACCAGTGATACCACTCTTGGACATATACCCAATGCTCAACTATGTTCATAGAAGCTTTATTTGCAATAGTCAGAACCTAGAAACACCCAAATGCCCTTCAACTGAAGAATGAATTTTAAAAAATGTTTATTTACACAATGGAGTATTATTCAGCTGTCCAAAACAATGACATCAGGAAATTTGAAGGTTGGAACTAGAAAAAAAAAAATTTTATGTGATGTAACCCATACCCAGAAAAACAAACATGGTATATACTTAAGTAGATATTAATCGTAGGGTAAAGAAGAATCATGCTATAATCCACAGACCCAGAGAGACAAGGTAACAAGAAGGGCACAAGGGTGACACATAAATATCCCTGTAAAGAGTCTAGTTTCTTACTGAGCGTTTGGTAAGTAGGAATATTACAAAACTGTATATGGGTACAAGCTTCCCTATTCCCAATAGCAGGTAAAAATCCACTAATCTAATACAAACAATCCAGAATGCTTAAGCTTCTAATTGTAAATATTGGACATGTTACAGGTAGACTTACTATGTTTGATATATATAAGGAGAGTTGGATTCTCAGGGTCTGAAACCCCAGCACCCTTAACGTCCAGTCCTTGGGCTATCTCTGGCTCTGCTATCTATATTTCCTTTTTGGGAAGGAACTACATTCCTTGTCCACATATCAGGGCTTCTGATAAAGCCTGTGTTTATCAGTCCTGCTCTCAAAAGCCAGCACTGGTATATGCTCTTGATCAGTTGTGGCTATTATTAATATTTACAGTCTTTTATAACTAGTTTTTGTTTGAGCTTTGATATAAGAATTTCTATGCTTACTTTGTTATGTTTTTCATTTGCTCTAGTCTGTTTTTCATCCTATTATATTAAGTTCCTGTTCCCTTTATGCCTCTACTAATACAAATAATACATCACATCCTTAGAGTGAAGGGAGAATTTCTTGATCTTGACCACAAGAATACAAATACTCAGTTTTTAAGCTAATGAGAATGACTCAACAAAGGGTAGATCACTTTGAACTTAAATTTATGTTCAATATCTTTCAAAGGAAGTCTAAATTTTAAAAAGCAATTGGACAAGAATTATTGATGGTAGAGAAATAATTAACAAGAGCACTTTTTGTATATTTAAAAATAGTATGTTTAGGTTACTTTTATAGCTTAGCAAATAGGACTCTAAGTATGTAACAAATATTGTTTCCATGCCAGTCAGGATTATATTTTCTAGAAGCTGATATCAATCAAATAAATGGATTCCAAGTGCTTACATTTTGTGGTACATCTACACAATGCAGTACTACTCTGTAGTAATAAAAAATTATGTCCTAAAATTCGCAGGCAAATAGATGGATTTGGAGAATATCCTCCTGAGCTCTGAGGTATCACAAACCCAGAAAGATAAGCAGGGGATCTATTCACTTATTAGTGGACTTTAGACAAAAAGCAAAGAACACCCAAGCTGCAAACCACAACCACTGAACAGCTTGGCATCTGAAGGAACTTAAGAGAGACATCTAGGGAGTTCCCTAGGGAAAAAAAAATAGAGAAGATCTCCTTAGCAAATTGGGAGCATAAGGAGTTGCAACCAAGAAGAGGTTGGAACAAATCATGAGAGAAGGAGATGACTGAGAGGAACAAGGAGAGAGAGGGAAAAAAAGAGATGGAGATTTTAACAGAGGAAGCCAACGTGGGGTTGGAAAAAGACCGGGTGTTAGGGAAACCTCCAAGAACTCAAAGGATGTCCCTGGCTAGGTCTCCAACCAATAGTGAAGGTGTTGCCTAGGCAGAACTTCCCCTGTAATCAAATGAATAGCCACCCTAACTGCCATTACAGAACTTAATCCAACAATGAATGGAGGTAGAGGCAGGGATACATGGCTGAGCACTGGGCTGAATTTCTGCTCCAACTGAGAGCAGGGGAGGAGCTTCTATATGAGCAAGGGGATAGGGCTAATGAGGAAAATTCTCACAGTGATGTGTGACTGGAGCTGTGGGGAGCTCACTGAATCAAGAGCAGCCTCAAGGGAAGCATCAGGAAAAGGAACTAGGCCCTCCATGGATAGGCAACTGTCTACTGGCAGGAGCAATGTGTAAAGCCTCTAAAGGGGGGTTCAGACTGTGTTTCTGTGCATTGACTGCTACCTTGGAGCCCATTCCCTCTAGAGAAACACCTAAACCAATTTTGATATTAGGATGAGGAATTCTGACTTGCCTGGAGTGGATGCTGAGCTAATCCACCTGGGGACCTCTTGCCCTTTCCTGGGATGGAATGAGGGATGGGGAGGAGGGAGGCTGAAGGCTGCCTGGGAGGACAGGTCTGGAGGGGGAAGGGAGTTGGAACAATAATTAATTATTAAGTTATAAAAACTTGTAAGTAAAAGCTCAAATCTGGTATTCCCAATACTATCTTGCATATGCTCTGATTTATAGTTTCACTGTCCCTATTTGAAATTATATCTTTGCAGTGTTGAAATCTTTCTATGTCAATATGGGAGAGGTATAGTTTACAAAGATACCATTTTTCATCACACAACACATACTATACCTTGGAAACAAATGCTTAAAAAACAACATCTAGCAATGCCTATACTCTACCACCTGTTGAAATATAGTCATAGCTAATACATCCATGGAAGCCCCATATGAAGCCTATTGGTATATAAATATAAACAATAAAGTTCTTAAAGATTCATTGTAAGAAAATATTACTGTTAAAAAACTATAAGCCAAGCAGTAAAATTACAGAGTTCATTATGTGTCAGCATCAAATGCAACACATAGACAATTTCTATAAATTGATCCTGAGAACAAGGCATGAGAAAAAGAAAGTATTAAACATTGCTATAAAGCTTAAATCAAATTTCAGCTGTAAATTGGGTCTTTGTGTGTCAGTAGAGGAATAAGGAGCATTAATAAAAATGCTTTCGTTTCACTTGAAATAAAATAAAAACACTAAGTATGATTAAATTTACATCCCAATATTTAGAAATTTTAGAGAAAGAGTATGATAGCTTAATTAAAAATCTGGATACTGAAAGCAAATTATGTACATACCTAGAATTAAGTCACTCAATTGATTTTAATGAAAGTGTGAACCTTAAACTAATTCCAAGATTGGCTTTCTACAAGATGTTAAACACAAATCTATTACTCTAACATATTGGGAGTTAGATTAGATAGCTCGAGATACCTAAAGATTTTGTAATTATTAGCATTATTATGGTTATTAAATATGCCTAGTATAAAATGTTATTGCTGAGACATAAGTTATCATGTATTGTTGTAAAAAGTGTCCTGGGCACATTTAGGCCCAGAAGTTTGGACCTGGCCCACGGCGGCTTTTGTCCCCCAAAGAAATGAATCAGACACTTACATTAACTTCATACTGTTTAGCCCATGTCTCAAGCACATTACTAGCTAGCTCTTTCATCTTAATTCAACCCATTTCTATAATCTACTTGCCACATGGCCCAGCCCACGGCTCACCCACCGGGATTCCTTACATGTTCCTCCTTGGGGGTCAGATGGAGACTGACTAACTCCACCCTCCTTCTACCTGTCTGTCCTCTGATTCTCCACCCACTTCTACAGTGCTCTACATAGGTCAAACCAGTTACTTACTTTATTTACATCATACAGAGAGCATTTCTACCACAATGCATCACTTAGAACTTGAAAGTGAAATTACTTTATGTTTGACAAGATTGATACTAGGTAAGCTTTGCATATGGGGAATGTTGACTCTAGAATTTTAAACTCACCATGATTGAATCTTCATGGGTTTTTACTCTTTATTTAGTAGGTTAGTTAGTTGGTTGGCTGGTTGTTTTCTGTTGAAATTAAGGAAAAGGAAAACTGATTGCAGTAAAAAAGGAAAAATGCCTGGATTGGCACCATTTACCAAAATTAAATCAAGATAGGATTAAAGACCTAAATAGTCTTAAAACAACCAAGGAAATTGAAGATGTCATTAAAAGTCTCCCAAATAGAAAAACAGAGGCCCAGATGGTTTCAGTGCAGAGTTCTACCAGACGTTCAGAGAAGAGCTAATATCAATACTACTCAAACTGTTCCATCTAGTAGAAACTAAAGGAATATTGCCAAACTCTTTTTATGAGGCCACAATAACCCTGATACCCAAGCCACTCAAAGACACAACAAAGAAAGAGAATTACAGACCAATTTCCCTCATGAACATTGATGCAAAAATTCTCAACAAAAGTCTGGCAAACCAGATCCAACAACAAATAAAAAAAATTATTTACCATGATCAAGTAGGCTTCATCCCAGAAAGGCAGGGATGGTTCAACATACAAGAAACCATAAATGTCATCCATTATATTGAAGGAAAAAAACCCACATGATCATTTCCTTAGATGCTGAAAAAGCCTTTGACAAAATCCAACACACCTTCATGATAAAAGTCCTGGAGAGATCAGGAATACAGGGAAAATACCTAAATATAATAAAGGCAATTTACAGAAAGCCAAAGATCAACATCAAACTAAACAAACTAAAGCAATCCAAGTAAAATAGGAACTAGACCAGGCTTCCCCTCTCCCCTTATCTAGTCAATATAGTTCTTGAAATTTTAGCTAATGCAATAAGAGAATGAAAGTCAATTAAAGGGATACAAATTGGAAAAGAAAAAGTCAAACAATTTTTATTTGCAGATGACATGATTGTATACATAAGTGATCCACAAAATTCTACCAGGGAACTTCTACAGCTGATAAACTCCTTCAGCAATGTAACATGATACAAGATTAACTCAAAGAAATCAGTAGCCCTCCTATATATCAAAGATAAAAGGGCTGAAAATGAAATAAGGGAAATGTTACCTTTGATAATAGCTGCAAATAGCATTAAATATCTTAGTGTAACTATAACCAATGAAGTATCAGATCAGTTTGTCAAAAATTTTAAATCTCTGAAGAAAGAAATTGAAGAGGATATCAGAAAGTGGAAAGATCTCCCATGTTCCTGGATAAGTTGAATCAGCATAGTGAAAATGGCAATCTTGCCAAAAGCAATCTTGCCAAAAGACTCAATGCAATTCCCATCAAAATCCCAGCACAATTTTTTGCAGACCTTGAAAGAACAATATTCTATTTTATTTGGTATAACAGGAAAGCCAGGATTGTCAAAACAGTTTTGTTCAACAAAAGAACTTCAGGAGGCATCACCATTCCTGACTCAAATTATGCTATAGAGCTACAGTAATAAAAACAGTCTGGTACTGGCATAAAAACAGACTTGTAGATCAATGGAATCAATTTGAAGACCCCGACATTCACTCACACACCTATGAACACCTGATTTTTGACACAGAGGCCCAAAGATGCACAGTTGCACTCCAATGGCATTAGCTCAGCTATGTTCATAGCAGCATTATTTGTAATAGCAAGAACCTGGTAACAACCTAGATGCCTCTCAACTTAACAAACTGTGGTACATCTACACAATGAAGTCCTACTCAGCAGTAAGAAAAAATGATATTCTAAAATTTGCAAGTAAATGCATGGTTATGGAGAATATGTGCAGAAAGAGAAGCATGTGGTGTATTCACTCATTTGGGGACTTTAAAAAACTATATAAAGATAGAGAGATGTCATTGAACACAAGAAATCAAGGCTAGAACATAGCTAAATGACATAGTGCCTCACTTCTGCATTGATGGCCTCTGGCAGAGGTGTGGGTGAGAAAAGACTTGTTTTCTTTAAGGGTCTGGCCACAAGGAGTTTAATAGTGCTCCAGTAAATAAATGAGGAGCATGAATGGGCGTTTTTGTAACAGGGGAGATTATAAGACTGGGCATGAATCTGAGAGGCCTGATAACTGAGTTTGATGGGTGCATGATGTAAAATCACTATATATACATGTATAAAAATATATATATTTCATATATATATGAAAATGCTGTATAAAGCCTCAAGCATGTTTCTATATAGAATAGTTAAGACTAAACTTCTATGCACACAAGCAGCACACATACAAATGAATTTCATTTCTGACAATAATAAATGTTTACTTCAATAGTAATGTCAGTATTTAACCCAGTTGTCATTATTTGGGCAGAAGATACCTTTTTTTAAATCTAAGACACAGGTTCATTTCCCAGCTAGCCTTGAACTCACTGAGCAGCCCAGGCAGCTTTTGAACTAAGATCTCGTTTGCCTTAGCTTTCCCAGGAATAAGACTGCAAGTGTTCCACCATGTCTGGCTGACCTATTGATTTTGATATTTCTTCTAAGAAGTACTGTCTTATGTTACAGTTTGTCTCTAAACAAGCTAGTTTGTTTATAAATAATTCTCTGCATTTCTGAACTGCTGTGGAATATTTTGGGGCTGATCACTAGCACAAATTTAAGTAGTTACACTAATGCATGTCAGTCATCAAAACTGAAAACAACAATTACTGACAATATGCTGGTTCCTAAAACTGGTGCAGAAGGAAGTAGAGGATCAAATGGAAAACTTGGTATCAGGAAGCCATGCAGCATGCATCTCACAAAGACTTTTACTTCACAAACACAAGAGATAAATAGCATGCAACATTTCCACTTTGAGATATGTGTTCACACAGAGCCTCTAGGTTTATTGGAACATTGAATTTCCATTTCAAAGTGTGTTGTCACTCTGGTATAGTCTGCTGCTCTTCCAAATAAGTACTGATATTTATCTCACAAAGTGCCTTAAGAAGTAAAGAGCTAGATGTGATATTAAACTAAATTGATGGACCCAGCTTGCCACAGAGGAAAGATTAGCAGTCAGAGAGAACCTTGGTGCTCTTTAGTTTTACTTCCTTTGTGTTTTATTCAGAGTCAGGCTTAATTGGAGTTTAATCTTCTACAAGCTGAGGGTCACATGGGATCACCATTCTGCTCTTTTTCATCTACTTCTTTAGATAGACAGGAATGTAGTAAAATGGTCCCTTGGTCACACATTTCTGACCTCGCCTCATTGACCTGAAGTCTCTCTAAGCTGATAGCAGGCCTACAGCTTTAAACTTGTACTTTCTGTGGAAAGGGGCAATCATAGAGTATGTTCTCTGAATTTGGTCTGAGAAGGACCAAAATGCAACTTTCTGACTTACTATGTTTTCAGATTTTAAATACCAAATAAGTTTAAATGGTGCAGAGTATATTGCCATTATTACTGGATTTTTGACATGGACTGTGCATCCATTTCAATTCCCTAGTTTTTGAACACTTTTCTTTTTGCCAGGGATAAAGATGGTACAGGAATTTGAGAGAGAAAACCCACGTAAGAAAAAAAAAAAGGAGAGAGAGAGAGAAAGAAGGAAAAGGGAATAGATAGGAGATCATTATACTGCAAACAACTATTAACCAAAGGATGTATGAAAAATGAATTGCCATGATACAAATGTGTGTGTATTGATACAAATGGGAAATCAATCTATATGTTTGATTGAGATAATATGTATATTGCTACAAAGTTAAATGTATAATTGCCTTAATTTACACGTCTCTACCTCTGTTTAAAATATTTTACACATTGATGTGTATTAAGTACATTGCCATTTCCATAATGCAATTTCTATCTCTAATTATTTATGCTAGTCATAACATTTGTTGTAACATATACACAAGTTGTTTTATATAACTCTGTTTAGATATTTTGTATAATAATATATAATTAAGATATTGTTGTCTTTTGATACAAAATGTGTATTTTGGTCAATATTCATAAGATTGTTATACTTGAAATTATTATGGAGGAGCCGTACACTCATTTTAGAATGCCTATTTTTACAATGTTAGCTGTACACTCATTTTAAATGCCTATTTTTACAATGTTAACTTCACTTTCTTGGTTAATTGAGATTGCAGATTATGATTACTCAGATTTGCCACCTAATAGTCAAGGTACTCAGGCTTTTCAAAAACATATTAAAATATACCAAATAGATAGACATCTTCAGTCACTTCATAGACCAAGAGAATATGACATTCAAAATTTTGTTATCTCAAATTTGGCCTTAAAAAGCATGACAACTCCTGGCATCACCATTCCTTTCTCAAGGTGGTGTTAAACATCACAGATATCTTACAAAGAGATTGTCTTATTTGGCGAACAATGGCCTGAGGGACAAAAAACGACACTTGCCCTGACTGCTGTCAGCATGCTCACTATCCAAAATAGACCAGCAAAATAAAAGATAGAGACTGCCAAAGCCTGCCTAGACAAGATACAACAATCCTACCAAAAAATACCCTGCTTCTATAGAGACTTGTCAGATATCATAAGCCCATAGCCACAAAGATAGATGGTCCTGTTGTACAGAGAAGTGGTAGATGACTGTCCAAATAGTTAACTGTCATTGTCTTCTCCTAAATTTTAAAAGTTACTTCATCATGCTTCCAACTTCAGGTATATATTTTCCTTCTCAGGTCTTGATAGTGTTAGAGACTAGATAGTTAAGACTGTTATTACTTCACATCTCAGCAAAGACACTCAGGTGTTAAAACTTTATTATTCGAGATAAACAACATTAAAGCAGTTCCTGTATATTTCCTCATATCAACAGTTTAGACATTAAATTGCACCTTATATTTATTGTTTGTTAGTAATAGTTTGACCTCACTTATGTTAATACCTTTCTCTTCCTCAGACACTGCCTTATGATGATCCCTATAATATATAGTTTTATATTTAGTTTAAAACCCTCTTATTTAGACAGAAGGGGAAGATGTAGCAGGAAATCTGAAGCTATGCCAAAACAACCACGCCGGAGTGCTGAGCCGGGCAGAGTCAGTCAACTGAAAAAACATGACAAAAGAGCGCCGCACCAAAAGACAACAGAGGGCTCGTGTCACTGGATGAGTGGTGTTGGGTAGGAAGGACCGTCCGGCTGGGACTGCTCCTACTCGCTGCAGCGTGGATCATTCGTGCTCTCCACAGATCGTTTGTGCTCTCCACGGTCGGTCCTGTTCTCTGCTTCTCCATCCTTCTCCTATCTTTTCTCCTCCTACCCTGGAACAAGCCCTGTTATGTAAGTAACCTTTAAATACAAAAAAAAAACCTTAGTTAACATATATTTCTTGGTGGGTTAGTACCATGATAGCAGATCCTTGAGGTCATACTGGGGTTTGAGTAAGTAGGAGTCAATTCTTATCTATGAAATTGTCTTACTTGAATCCACAAGTATGGCCAGAAATGTGTCAGCTGTTGTTGCTGTCTTGACTATCACCTTCATTGAAGTTCATCTGTCCTACCATGCAAAGACAGTCTGAAGAGAATTCAGCTACCCCACACAGTTTAATAAATGCTGTTCTGTGTGAGTAAAAGATAGGACTATACTTAAAATTAGTATTACTAAATTCTAAAGTTGAATTTTAACATTCTCCTTGATGAAGTCCAGCTTTGCAATCCTCAGAGGTTCTATGACACTACACCAGAGGTCTTGCCATCTGGCTTTTTGGATATATTACTTACTTCATCTTCCACACAGTGTAATTTCACCACTTCAGAGCTGAGGAGAGGATGACTCCTGGGGGTTCAAAGATTGGCTTTGGGTATGAACAAGAAATAAAGTACCTCCAAATTGAAGGTAACTTCTAAAAATTACCATTCATGTAGGTGGGCTCTTATGTAATCAAAGCAAAACCTTCTATAGTGATAAGCTCACTTCTCAATGCATCTTCTACCTCTATGAGTTCTTTCTATGGTGCTTCCACAACACATCTTCCCCAAATAAATATTCTTAAATTAAGCATGTGTGCACACAAGTGCACAGCATACATACACACACACACACACACACACACACACACACACAGTGTTACAAAGAACAGTGATTATTTTTTCTTTTTTATGAATAAAGTCATATTTTTTATCCATGTATACCCTTGTTCAAACTCCCTCCTGCCCCTCCGGCCCCTCGCATCATCTCTCTTCTCCCCATCACTTTATCTCCTCCTCAGCAAGGGCAAGAGGTCCCAAGGTCCCAAGGTGGCTTAGTTCAGCATCCACTCCATGCAGATCTGCTTTCCTCACCCCAACATCAAGACTGGGTTAAGTGTTCCTCTGCAGGGAATGGGCTCCATGGTGCCAGTCCAAGATGTTTTCAGATCCCAAGCTGTTCAGTGGTTGTGGTTTGCAACTTCGACATGCTTTGCTTTTTGCTTTTTTGTTTAAAGTCCACCAATGACAGAGTATATCCCCTGTTTATCTTTCTGGGTTTGTGATACCTCAATCAGGAGGATATTCTCCAAATTCATACATTTGCCTGCAAATTTTAGGATATCATTTTTTCTTACTACTGAGTAGTACTCCATTATGAAGATGTACCACAGTTTGTTAATCCATTATTTTATAGTCAAATAACTTGAAGTCTTGAAGATTGAAATAAGACAATTGGAAAGAAAATGGGATGTTATCTTTATATAATAGTGTGTAGACAAAGGAACCCATAACATTGATAAAGGTATAGAAATTAGTTTCAAATGCATACTTGATTGTTTTAAAATATATCATAAAATTATACAAATCTTTCAGGTTAGTGCATGATGTGTTTTGAGTGTTACCCTATTTCTCAGATTTGTATTGTATACTATTATCCATAAATCACAAGGAACACTTTCAACATTTTAAAAGTCATTTTTAAGTCATCTCTATAGCCGTCATAGATATTGGGACTTTTAGATACACAAATCATCCATCCACACAGATTGCCATATGCAGTTTGTAACTTGAACAGCAAAGGCAGGCGAAAACTTTACAGAAAAAATTGTACTCTATTCTTCCTCCACAAGAAAGTGTGGACTTGAGTTAAATGGTCAGTTAGTTCAAGGCATTTCACCATGCATAACAGACACTTATGTATCAGCAACATAAAATTCTGACATGTCAGAGAACAAAAAAATAATATTGTAAAGAAACATCTACTTTCTATATATAGTTGAATGTTGAGACCTTGATTTCATGTATGTAAGAGTGATGATGATGATATTTATCTTATAGTAAATTTGTAGTTCACAGCATTCTAAGGAACTTGTTAATTATTAATTCAGTTTACAGATGAGAGAGCTAGAGTTGTGGATCAGCTGATAGAATACCTGCCTAATATGACAAAGCTCTGAATTTGATTACCAGCACCTCACAAACACGCATGGTTGTACACAAATGTAATCCCAGCACTGGGAAGGTACAGAAAGAAGAATAAGAAGTTCAAGGTCATCCTATGCTGCATATTAAATTTAAGGCTAGCTTAGGCTACATAAGTTCCTCTCCCAAATAACGATAATAATAATTACAAATCAATAATAATAATTGTATTATTCTAGATATCATATAATGATAACACTTATTTTACAAATAATTTAAACATGAATCACAGAGAAATTGAGTAACAACTCAGGATTAGCCAGTGAATAGTCTGTATTGCAATTGCTGATCCACACAATTTCTCTATTTAAAGGGCTCCTTTGGTTCAAATTGCTATGTTAGTATTATACCACACCTATAAAATCATTCTGTGATCCTCATAGTGCACAAAGGAAAGGTAACCAGGAAGAGTATTAAAATCAATGCTAAAGGTTAAGTGAGATTGTTAGTAATTTATTTTTTTAGAGCAAATGTGACATAATCAGCATTGTGTTTAAGGAAAATGGTGATAGTGGTATAAATATGAAAGCAATCTCATGACAATGATGTATTCATTAAGGTGAGTGAACTAAAGTGATTAGAGCTGTGAACTAAGGAGAAAACAGATAAGTAAAGGTCAAGGTGCATTATAGGCCTAAGGTGTCTATAATGATATGAACTTTATATGTAGAAAATCAGATGCATCAGAAAGAGGAAACTCTCATTTAAATGGCAGGTTTTGTCAGAGATATGTTCATATGAATGACACATAGCAGTGTTTTCAAATATGTAAATATTCCAGCTTGTTTTAAGTAATACATAATGTTAGTAGTCATCAGTCAAACCCAGTAAAGTATGTATGTATTAGAATGATTGAACAGAGTTCATTCATGGCCTAGTTGAAATGCTAGAAAATGTATACTGTGGGTGTTATCATGTACAGCCTCAGTAAAAAAGACAAGAGATATTATGGAGACACAGAAACAACACCCCCCCTCCCTGCACACCACCACATTCTGAATTGAATTCTGATTGATTCTCTTACCAACTGTGAATAAAGAATTCCAGCACAAATAAAATTTACTTAATGCCTTGATATTTTCTAAGCCATGGCCCTGAAGTCTTCTAGGAATCTTACCAGAAACTCCATTTATGATTAAAAAAAAAAAAAAGACATGTCCTAATTCCTGTGCAATCCCAGTGGCTCTGGCTTTACCTAATGAAAGATTTTACCCAAGGCAGCCCAGAGCCATCCTATGATTTCATTTACCAACAAGAGAAGAAAGAAAGATTCTTTTAGGAGACATTTAGATATAACAGACCCAGAAAAAAATCAAAACGAAACAGTGTACACAATTATTGCTAGGCTACTTGTTAATAATTGTTCCTCTCTCTTGAGAAGCAAACATCCACACTTGAGGGGTGTGTTTTACTTTTCCCAGAATGTCTCTTTGTTTCTTAACACTGTTACTAAAACCTAGGTTAAAAATGTCCTTTAATAAGCTTCAACAACCCACCACCACCACTGCCACAACACACACACACACACCTTGTGGCCTATGCCCACAGCTGAAGTGTCTTAATCTTTCCCTGAAGTCACTCTCTCTTACCTCCATACTTAAAATCTGTTTTAAAGCATGTCTTTTAATAAGTTGCAACTCTTTATTAGGGAAGCCCACCCACATGCTCCTGGGTGCACTTACTCTTCCCTCAAGCTCCTTCCTTTTATATGTTATGTTGGCTCACTCTGAAATTCCTTTCTTCATTAAAGCCACAAATCCTGGTTTGCCTCCACCAAGATCTCTGAAGCTACCTCCTTAGGCTGATGCT
Source organism: Sigmodon hispidus (assembly GCA_004025045.1). Classification (NCBI taxonomy): domain Eukaryota; kingdom Metazoa; phylum Chordata; class Mammalia; order Rodentia; family Cricetidae; genus Sigmodon; species Sigmodon hispidus. The sequence goes on along the minus strand of PVIH01012360.1, from coordinate 1,947 downwards.
AATAACAACGTGGTGTGGAATTGTGCCACAGTTGGCAGAGGCTTAGTTGATAGTCCAAATATAGTTGCCAACCTTGTTCTTCTGTTGTTACTGCTTTTCTATTTATTAAAGAAAATTTTCGCCCATCTGTGCTAATATAACAAAATACATAAGATTGGGTAATTTATAAATAATGAAAATTCTTTTCACACACTTCTGAATATTAGGAAATAGAAATTCAAGCCATCAAGAGATTTAGTGACTGATGAAGTATATCCTCTCTATTTTCCAAGATGACACCACCTTTTTGCTTTATCTTCTGGAGGAGGGAAGGCTGACTGTTCTGTCTGTTCATATAACACAAGGCTATAAAGGAGAGAGAGGGGTCTATAGTAGTTATTTGCAGTCCTCTTATTGGGCACTTGCGACTAATTTGCCAAAGCTTTTTATCTCTTTTTTTCCCTTGTATCTGTAGACTTTAATTTTCCATTGACCAACTTTTTTAAGTAAAATTATTTATTTTATATCCTGACCACCACTTCCCTTTCCTCCTCTTCTCCCATTTATTCCCCAACCCACCCCTACCTACTACTCCTCTGTTTCTGTTCAGAAAGGGGCAGGTCTCCCATGGGTATCAACAAAGCATGGCATAACAAGTTGAGGTAGGACTAAGCACCTTCTCTTCAGTATGAGAAGTAAGTTTGTGAAAGCCAGCCCAAGTGTTAGAGACAGCCCTGCTTTCCCTGTTAAGAGTCTCACAAGTAGATAAAGCTACCTAACTGTCACTTATATGTAGAGGGCCTAGGCTGGTCTCATGAGAGCTCCTTGGTTGTAGGTTTAGAGTCTGTGAGCACTTATGAAACGAGGTTAGTTGTTTCTCTGGACTTTCTTGTGATGTCCTTGATCCCTCTGGCTTATACAATCCTTCTTCCTCCTCATCAACAGGATTCCCTGAGTCTGGCCTAATGTTTGGATGCAATTGTCTGCATATGTTTCCATTAGTTACGACATAAAAGCTCTTTTATGACAATTGAAGTAGTCACCAATCTATGACAGCCGAATATATCATTAGGCATCACTACGGTTTCACCTTTTTTCTTCAGATGTGCTTAGACCTACCTAGATCTCTGGGCCATCCAACCTCTGAGTCCTAGCCTTCTATACAGTGTCAGGGATGAGCTTATTCTTGTGGCATGGGTCTGAGGCTGGACCAGTCATTGTCTGCTCACTCCCACAATCTCTGAACTCCCTTACATCTCATGGACAGGACAGACAGGTTGTGTGCCTGGGTTGTTGTCTAAATTCCTCCAATAGAAGTTTTGCCTGACACAGGAGATGGACAGTTTGGACTGTGTATACCTTATTGCTAGGAGTCTTAGCTGGGGTTAACATTGCAGATTAAATTTTTTAAAGCTGGCAGGAGCAGCTGAACTCTGCACCTGGCCACACACACAGCTCCTGCTGCTGAGGGAATCTGCAAGGATCCCTACTGCGACCCCGAACTGAGTGAACTGAGCAAACCAATTGCAGGGGTCTCTGAGGGGCAGATTCAAACCCTGACCAGAGGTGAGGAGGGTTCGGCAGGCCTCAGCACCTGTATCCTGGCCTGGGAGGGAGAGTTGAGCTCACATTGCTTCCGGTTCCGCCACCTGGACCGGTGCTCTCTGTGGCGTCCCAGCGCACTCTGGAGCAGGAGCAGCTGAACTCTGCACCTGGCCACACACACAGCTCCTGTTGCTGAGGGAATCTGCAAGGATCCCTACTGCGACCTCGAACTGAGCGAACCAACAACTGCAGGGGTCTCTGAAAGACAGAATCAAACCCTGACCAGAGAGGTGACAGGAGACACACAAACCAAAGTGCCACAACTGACCAGGACCCACCTAATCGTGAACCACTGAAGCCATGGGCAAACGTCAGTGCAAGAAATTACATAATAATACAAAGGGCAATATGGTAACTCCAGAA
>PVIH01012359.1:0-63957 GCA_004025045.1 Sigmodon hispidus | reverse complement strand
CTGGAAAATCTTTTCCCAACCCTTTATTCTAAGCCTGTGTCTGTCTTTGCAGCTTAGGTGTGTTTCTTGTAGGCAACAGAAGGATGGCTTCTGTTGTTGTATCCATCTTGTTAGTGTGTGACGTTTTATAGGAGAGTTGAGACCATTGATATTAAGGGAAATTAGTGACCATTGATTCATATTTCCTGCCATTTTTGGTGTTAACTTGTTTGTATTTCTTTTCTCTAGGGTATTCTTCTGTGGACTTATTGATTGTTTGTGATTTCGTGGGTGTATCTGTGGTCCTTAGGTTGGAGTTTTCCCTCTAATACTCTCTATAGTGCTGGATTGGTAGATAGATATTCTTTCAGTCTGACTTTGTCCTGAAATACCTTGTTTACTCCATCTATGGTGATTGATAATTTTGCAGGGTATAATATTCTAGTTTGGCAGCCATGCTGTTTTAGCATCTGTATAACTTCTGACCAAGCCCTTCTAGTTTTCATCGTTTCCACTGAATAGTCAAGCGTTATTCTGATGGGTCTGCCTTTATATGTGAGTTGGCCCTTTTCTTTTGTAGCTCTTAAAATTTTTTCTTTGTTCTGTATGTTTTGTGGCTTGATTATAATGTGGTGCGCTGACTTTTTTGGGGGATCATATCTATTTGGTGTTCTGGAAGCTTCTTGTATCTTTATAGGCATTTCCTTCTTCAGGTTAGGAAAGTTTTTTTCTATGATTTTATTGAAAACATTATCTGTGTATTTGAGCTGGTATTCTTCTCCTTCTTCTATTCCTATCATTCTCAAATTAGGTCTTTTCATGGTGTCCCAGATTTCCTGAACATTTTGAGTTATGGCTTTTTTAGTTTTACTATTTTCTTTGACTGATATATCTATTTGAGCTACTGAGTCTTCCACTTCAGAGATTCTATCTTCCATCTCTTGAACTTTGTTTGTTATGCTTGTATCTGTGGTTCCAGCTTTTTTCTTCAGATTTTCTATTTCCATCTTTGCCTCATTTTGGGCCTTTTTTATTGTTTCTATTTCAGCTTTTAGTTCCTGGCATGTTTCTTTCACAGATTTGTTCATCTCTTCCAATTTTTTGTTTGTATTTTCTTCTATTTCTTTAAGGCTATTTTTCATATCTTCTTTGAGAGCTTCGATGATCATGAAAAAGGAATTTTTGGTGTTGCTTCCTTCTGTTTCTTCTTCATTGTTCAGTTCAGGTCTTGTATTTGTAAGATCGCCACTCTCTTCTGGAGTTACCATGTTGTTCTTTGTATTATTATGTAATTTTTTGCACTGACGTTTGCCCATGGCTTCAGTGGTTCACAAATAGATGGCTCCTGGTCAGTTGTGGCACTCCGGCTTGTGTGCCTCCTGTCACCGCTCTGGGCAGTGTCTGAATCTGCCCCTCAGAGACCCCAGAAGTTATCTGTTCGCTCAGTTGGAGGTCGAGGTGGGTAGCCGTGCAAATTCCCTCAGCAGCAGCTGTGGGCATGGTGACAGGCAGACTTTATCTGCCCCTGCTACAGAGTGCGCTGGACTATGCAGACAGCACACAGTCCTGAAAGCAGAACCGGAACCTATGGGCTCAGTTAGATTTTTAAAAAATAATTGTTATACTTCACCTTGAATCACTCATGAAAAGCTGTATCCCAATTTTTATGCCTTAATTTTTCTAATATTTTCTCTTAATATCCCAGCCTCTCTCCTAGCCTCCCAATCTCAATTCTAAATGGGTTTGCAATGGATCCCTAAGAGAGAAGTCACACTCAGAACACCTCTATGTCCTTATACTATGTGTCAATCTCACTTCCGAGTCAGCTGGGGCAGTGACAAGGATGGCTCCAGTACCTTTCATTGTGTCTGAAGCCAGGAGGCGAAACTTTACAAACACTGCTCTGTGTCATTGTTGCACTGACCCTTATTTTTATTTCCTAAAGATAGGGAAAAAGAGTAATCAGAAAGTGTCTTGGATTTGTGCTGAATTATCTGACTGCACAACTGCAATTGCCACTTGACTCTAAAACCTTTTTGTTGAGCCATCTCAGAAAACTCCTGCTGAGGGCATTCTTTCTTGGGTTGATTTGTCTTCTTATTCCACATGTGGCAACTTAGATGTCATTCTAACTCAGAAATTCTCTTTGGTATCCCATCATTCTACCCATAATATTTAACACGGCCAGCTGATTTTCATATGCCGTTATTTTGCCAAATTTTCTTAAAGAAGTTATAACTTCACATTGAGGCACTTGGTATTTATTCTCTTAATTCCTAGTACAAAGTACTGACAGCTTTTCCATAGTCATCTAATAGTGGCTGGATATTGAACCAACAATGTCGGCCAAATGATTGGCTTGTTGCTTTCATGTCTTTCACACATCCCTTCCAATGCCGTTTTCACACAGCTGGCAAAATGTAAGCCCTCATTGTCTTCTGTTTTCACTGCCTCTAGCTTCTTCAAACTTTAACCCAAATGCATGAAGAATCTCACTCTCTGATTAAAACTTCCCTACAGCTTTTCTTTGATAACAGAATACTTCCAAATGCCTTTCCTGGAATTAAAAATGTATTATTTACACCTCAACCTCTTATATACCAGTTATCCCTCACTATCTCCTTTGGATAATAGGTCTGTAGGTTCATATCCTTAGTCCCTTTAATACTTCTACATTCCAGAAACTCACTTTTTGCTCTCCTAAAATATTATTAAAGACCTTTGAGGATCTACCCCTTTTGCAACAATTTATCAGCCCTGTCCTTAGAAAACAGTTAAATACCATCTTTCCATTGCATATTGCTCATATTTTCATTAATATGTATGGTCTTATATTGAAGCTAATTATGTACTTTTCTTATTTGCCTAACTACATATAAGACTAAAGTCTTAGATGTAATAATTTCTAAGTAAATGGCTAAATTTTGAATAAGGAAAAGTGTATGATGATACCTAGCACCTTTTCATATTTGATTTTTCATGTATCTTTAGTGATTTTGTTATTTTTAAAAAGAAAGCTAGTTTGAGTAGTCAATAGCAAATTCTTTTGACTCCATATTCATTAATTAAAGCTATTAGGGTTAAAGAAAACATCCTTACTGCCTAGGAGAGAAAGGACCATGCAAAGATATTCCAGAATCTGTGGATGCTGACTCCTATCCAGCAATTATGTTCGGTTACTTAAATTAAAACCCTCCCTTACATTTCTGATTTAGAAACTTAAATTAACAGATCTATTCAGTGCCTGGTAAACTGGTAATGTATTTTAAGAGTTCTATAAATGTTTATGGTCCAGCATTTGACTTCTAGGAAATAATATACCAGAAAGATAAGGATCCAAAGTCACTTGTGTCATTCAAATATCATTATATCATACAGTGTTTCAGCTTATTCTATGGATAAAATTAACAACCAAAGACCAATAACAAGAAAGTGAAGAATGGTTAAAGGAATTAGAATGTCTCCATACAGCTAGATAATGAAATTAGATGTAAGAATGTGAACAAAAGCAGCAAACAATTTACTATTTAATTCCAAGAATATACACAATTACAGATACATATGCATGTACTCACAGACATGCATATATGTACTGAGAAAACATTAGCATAATAATCTCCAGGTAATAAATCCTTGTTAATTATGATTTTTCTTTCCTATATTTTATAATTAACAAACATTTATCTTTACTCATCTGATTTTTAAATATATTTTAAACTCTTATATCTATATTCCTGAAACTATCTAAAATCTCTCCTAAAATAAAGACTAGTAGGGATGCTAGCAAATTAAACATTGCTTATTTGTTTCAGACAAATGTAGTCTTTATATCAAGTATCTTCCACAAGCATGTTATGTCTTTTGAAAGATTAACGTGTTAAAACCAAATTGATAGGTATAAATGGCGTAAAGAAGGAGGATAAATCTGAGGTACAAAAGACATTTGAAACTTTCTGATGAAGTTGATACATGAATGTGACGAATGGTTAACATAATGTGTGAAGGAGAGCAGGAGATGTGTGAGAGAGCTGCCCTAATATATCATATGTACATATTCATATCTCAGTAGAAAATGCAAACGCTATCCCATCTGTTTTCACCATTTTTGCATCCTCTTCCATTCCTCAAACAGCTGGCTGCACAGCAAAGCTCTTCTTTGGCAGTGTCTTCATTGAGAAAGGAGGATCCATTATTGTCTTGTGGACAGACCAGAGATGGCTAATGAGGACAATCCAAGATGTCAGCCTCTACCATGGCTTAAAAAAACACATTTCCTGACATAGTGAATCACCCTGGGCTGTTAATTTGGACTTTAATTTAGTGTTCTCACCAGGCATATTTTTTTTCTAGCTCTGGTTATAAAAGTTTAAAGTGTCAGGAGAATTGCAGCGAATCCCTCCGTCAAGTGAGGCGAAAGCAGGCAAGGGACTTGTACAGACTGGTATTAATGTAGTTATAACTTCTTATACACAATAGAGGCAGCATTAAGGAAAAATTATAGCATGCATTAAAGATGATGAAACAGATTTTATTCAAGGTGTGTGGTAAAACCACCTCAATAGAAACAGAGAGGACCACATAGGATTTTGTAAGGAAGAAGAGAGATTAGGACCAGCTCTAAATATAGTCTGGACAAGTAGAGTAAGTTAGAGATTTAAAAAAAAAAACTAAAAGGAAAAATCAATGATTAAGAAGAATTTCATATATATGTTTGTTTGTGCGCAGGTACGTTTTCACAAAAGCCAGAAAGCATTTGGATGCCCTGGACTTACAGGCAGTTGTGAACTGTCTGATATACTTGCTGAGAACCAAATCCTGATCCTCTGCAAGTCCAATAATCACTCTTAACCTCTGAGATAGCTCTCCAGCACCCTTGGAGAAGATTTTCACTAAACCAACCTAACAAGACTCTTGCTGAAAACAAGCTACCCTGAAAGACATTGTCTGGCCATTGGTGGAAGACAAGAAAGTTAGCTACAAAGTGATCAGATAATCAAGCTGGAGGTATGAGTTATGAATAAGCTGTCTTTGAAAAATTCTTACTAAGGGGCTGGAGAGATGGCTCAGTGGTTAAGAGCACCGTCTGCTCTTCCAGAGGACCCGGGTTCGATTCCCAGCACCCACATGTCAGCTAACAACTGTCTGTAGTTCCAGTTCCAGGCAAACACCAAGGCAAATAAATAAATAACAAATAAATAAAGTTTTTTAAAAAAAAAGAAAAGAAAAATTCTTACTAAAAAGGCACAAAGTAAAAATATAAATAAGAGCCCCAAAGCTAAGATTAGTTGAAAAGGGGTATAGGAAAATCAGAAGAGAATGCAGTTAATGGAAAAATAACAATATTTAGATGATACATGGTTATTGTTATTCTGAATGACTTCATACTGGGCTTTCAAGTTATTGCATTTCATTCATATAAACGCTGTGTTCTTTCTGATGAAATTCAAAAGACCATCATCTTAAGGATTCCAGAAGGTTTTTAGGTAATGAACTCACTTGTTTTGGCATCAGTGGACTGAAATATTATGGAAAATATGCTAAAATTTGAAGATCATTTCAGGAACCACAAGATCTGTGTCTGGGTTTATCTCTGCTTCTGACTGATCATGAACTTGTGTCTGTAAGCCAGTTCGCCACCAAATTTAATAGACACAAAAGCCAACCCAGAGTGGACACTGGAAACTCGATGCCATTACTCTGGCTGGTGACTTTGCATGACTCTGTACACATTCATTCATTCACATCTTCAGCTGTGGAAAATTTAGCCATATCTGAAGATATTTTCAGTTGTTACAACTGAGGGATGAGATTATTGATGTAGAATTTAACAGCCATATATGGCCATAAACATCCTAAAATGCACAGGATAAAACCTCACACGGACAGTTACCTATTCCAAAAGTTCAACTGCATACACACAAAAAGAAAACAACTCTCCAGAAACCCTGCTCTAATTGTACTATGTCATAGAAGTAAAACTTCCAGTAATCAACATAGCAGAAGCTTAATCATTCTTTTTCCCCCCAATATTGAAGTGTGAGGTCTAAACTTGTCATATAGTGACTGATGATAGTCCATGAAAAGTATTTAGAAAACTCAGAAATATTCAGATTCTCACTTAAATTGTAAAAGTGGTTTTCCACACACTCAGTACCAACTTCATTTTCTTTTCTTTCTTTTTATTCTTTGTATGTTTGTTCATGTTTGTGAAAGAGCTTTGTGGGGTGGTATGTGTGTGTGTGTGTGTGTGTGTGTGTGTGTGTGTGTGTGTGCGTAAATGTACATATATACAAGTATATGGGGCAGCCAGAGTTAAAAAAAAAAAACAACTCAAAGCTAGGATTTAAAAATCAGACAGAGCATTTGGTGTATAATATTTACTAATCCTATTCATTCACTAAATTTCATATTTCCTTTGTAGAGTTGAGTAGTATTCTACTGTGTATATGCACCACCTCTACATTATCTATTCATCAGTTGAAAGACATTCAGGTTGTTTCTATCTCCTAGCTATTGTGAACAGAGCAGCAGTAAATATGTCTGAGGAAGTATTTGTGGAGTAGGGTGTTGAGTCTTTTAATTATATGCCAAGGGTGGCATAACTGAGTCGTATAGTAGATCTACTAGCTTTTGAGAACCTCCATATTGATTTTCAGAGTGCTAGCTTGCAATCCCACCAACAGTGAATACGGATTCCCTTTCCCAACCCTCCCCAGCGTCTTTTGTCAGCTGTTTTCTTGATCTTAGTTATCTCAAAGTAGTTTTAGTTTGTATTTCTCTAATTGCTAAGGATCTTTAACATTTTTTTTGAGATATTTGTTAGCCAATATTATTTCTACATTTGCAAATTTTTCACTCAGATACATACACCATTTTTAAATTGGGTACTTGCTTTCCTGACTTTTTGAGGTTTTAGTTCATTGTATATTCTGGATGTTAATCTTCTTTCAAATGTATAGCTGGAAAAGATTCTCACCCACTCTGTGGGCTTCCCTTCCACTCAGCTGATTCTTTTGCTGTATAGCTTTTTAGTTCTATGAAGTTCCATTTGTCTATTGTTGGCCTCAATTCCTGAGCAAACTGATTCCTATTCAAAAAGTCTTTTCTAAACTTATGTCTTATACATGCTGCCTAAGTTTATTTCTTACTGTTTCCGTGTTTGATCCATTTGGAGTTGGCTTATATGCAAGATGATAGATATGGTTTTGATATCATTCTTTCACACACAGACATCTAAAAAGATGTCTTTTCTTCACTGTATTTTTTTCAACATTTTTGCTAAATATCAGATGGTTATAATTATGTGCACTTGTGTTTAGGTCTTCTATTTTGTTCCATTGATCGATGTATCTATTTTTGTAGCAGTACCATGATGTTTTTATTATTATAGTTCTATAATATAGCTCAAATCTGGTATGCTAGGCCCTCCAGTATTGTTCTTTTTGTTCAGGACTGCTCTGCTGGCCAGGCTCATTTGTGCTTCTATACCAATTTTAGTATTTTTTTTCTATGTCTTTGAAGAATATTATAGGAATTTTGATTGGGATTGCATTGAGTCTGTAAATTGTCAGCATTTCATTTTTACATAATTTCTGGAGATCAAGCTCAGGTCCTCTTGCTAGAAAAGCCAGTACTTTATTAACAGGAGTATTTCTTCAGCCCTCTCATTTTCTATTATCTCAGCAAAAGCATTCTAAAAATCCGTAGATTCTAAAAATTATAACACCAAAGGTGACAGCATCATAGAAAGAACATAATCTAGCAATCAGTGTATGTTTATCTGTAAGTCAGGATCTGTGTAAGGAATTGATCTTCTACTTAGTCATTTACTTATCCCTAACCTTGGCTATTTTTCCAACCCTGAACTTGTCAAGTGTGTGAGTATACAAGGATTAGATAATGGCATGTGTGCACTGGGACTTCATTCCTAAAGGGGATAGAAAAATGCTACTGTCAAACAAATAAAAAAACATTGACTAAACTTAGAAGAAATTCACAGTGAAGAATCTATTTTTGATTATGTCAATATCTAGATTTTTATACAGTTATAGAAAAGTCATGGGAGATAATATTTGCTCATTGGTTTATTTATATTTCTTAAGGTGTAAACTGTTATACTAACACAATAGTGAGATATGCTGGTTAGGAAAAAAAAGTAAAATTTTTGCTTTGTCTTTTTTCTTTAAAATTACAATAATTGCAAATTCACTTTCATCTTCCTAGATCTTCAAAAAGAACCTTTATGTGAAAATTTCTTCACTCATCTTATGAATTCCTCAACAAACAGGTCACCCTCAAAGTTCTTGTTCCCATTGTCTTCTTGTGTCAATACACCCTGTTGATAGAGTGACAGCGTTGTGAAGGTACCACATGGGAGATGCTCCAAGAGAGAACTAAAAACTGAATATATATATCAACAAAAGTCTCAGCTAAATATTTCTTCTGAAAGCTTCTCAATAAACACAAAATGATGTTTTTCTCCCCTCATTGATCAATTTAGTCCTCAGGGATATCCTGAGTCTGAGGACCACAGAAAGTAGCAGAAGAAACAAATGAAATTTGATGGGAATCAGAGAACTGTCGGATGAATGTATATACACTTGACCAATCTACCATTTTCTTTTTATGTCACAGGCTTTCTTTTGAATCTCTGTGTAGACTCATCCATTTCTTTTGTTTATAGTTGATGCAATTTTAGCAAGCTCTAAAAGCCTTGTGCTGACAGTCAATCAACCCTCAAAGTGCCTCGTCATTCCTGTCAAATCAGCTTTAATGTTTCTTGGCAGAAAATTCAATTGTTTCCATAATGATGGACTTAAAGAAACCCTAAGTTAATACTCAGAAGGACTCTGTGTTTTCTAAAAGAAAGACTAGTACAGATACTCCATGTTCATTTGAGCATCCAACCTTTAGTCATTCAACAAAATGAATTTTGCTGTCAGTCTGATGGAATAGACAGAAAAATAAAGTTGAGTACCAAAAATCTTGCATAAGTCAGCAAATTCCTCAGTAGGTAAAGATGCTTGCCACCCTACTTGGAGCCTGAAGACTTTGATTCAAATGCTTGAACCCATGTGAATGTAGAAGGGGAGAATCAAATTCCCAAAGCTGTCCTTCTGTCCTCCACCTGGGTGTCTGGCCACACCATTCCTATACACATTGTATATAACCACACAGTAATAGTAAATACTTTAAAAAATGATTTAGACTCAATCTGCACTACTTAGTAGTAGTAGGTCCTTAGGCATACTAATTGACAGTCTCAGCCACCATTAGCGAAAATATCTAACTGAAAAAGCTGTTGTTGGCATTAAAGAAAACTGTACTGTGAAAGTAAATTGCAAGCCACAATAGAAGTTATTTGCGTAATAATACTGCCTTTAATAATGCATTAGATGGATACAATGAGCAAATTAATCAAGAAGTAGGAATGACATGTATCACTGTAACCCTATGCATTGAAGTCTTGAGAGCATGTCCTTACATGGTTTGCAAACAACCCATTTATGTAAACCGTGGAGACAAACCAGTTCCTATTTCTCAAGGTCACTGTCCTCTGTCCCTGCATGTAAATTGGAGCACAAAGATAATAAAATAAGCTTCTATTTTGCATGCAGTTTAATGGGTGACCATTTCTAGTCTTAGAGAAACAAAATAGGAAGAAAACTTTATAGAAGATATGTCATTACTGGGGAAAGTAGTCCTTGGCATTCACTACAAGGGCCTAGCTTCTTCTTTCTAAGAAATGTTAAATGCTATAAGGAGAGCTGAAATATAATTTGTTTACATTGATAGTACTGTTGGCCTCCAAATATGTATACAAGGCTTCTATATGGCTTCATAGACTGTTTATTTCATAAATTGCTCATTATAAACTTCCCATAAGAAAATATATTTTAAGTTCAGTAGTGCATTTTTATCCCATATTTTTCTTTCTGTGGCTTGTTACTCATATCATGTCTATTCCAAAATATTAAGTAAGAACTTCTGGAATTTAGATACACATAAGTTTTCAACTGTCAGCCATTCTTGAAATTCATGATGAAATCTTTCAACATCCTTCCTCAATCTACCTGAGGTGAGTAATTCCATTGTGTTATCCACATCAAAGAATATCAGCTGATCTGCCATGACATTAGAGGGTGACTTTCCAGATACTTTTACTTAAAATTGGCCCCAAAGTACAAGTAATGGTGCTAGTGATTCATCTGTGTCAAAGAGAAACTCTAAAGCACATATTGAAGAGAGGTCAAAGCTCTCAACTTAAAAAAGACAACAACCCCCTTCTCAAGGGTGCTAGCATCTTCATTAACAAAGGTTCTGGCTGTGAAACAATGAAGACAGGAAGGAAAATCCATGATAGTTTTGCTATTGTTTCTCTGACAGCAAACGTTACTGTTGGATGTGGTAAGAGTTCAGTTGAGAGAGGATGTACAGAAAGCAGTCACAGTAGAGGTGGTACCTATTCAAGGTCTTGCAGTATTGCCTATGGATAAGTGGGGCAACCATACAGATACTGATTTAAATAACCATTTAAACTCTAAATCTGCTCAAAGTTAGGAACTGTATATAACCAATTAAGTAAAAGGTATATTGCTAGTTTAACCAGATTTAGATAGACTGTGGATGGAATCAGGAAATTGCTGATGTGTTTATTGTGGTGGTCTGCTGCCTCCAGGTACTCCACTGAAAATCATCAGAAGCATGAAAGACTGATTTGGAGCAATTGTCCTTGTCTAAGTCCGGTCTCATGAGATGATTTCAGGGCAGGGAGTGTTTGTTTTCTTTGTTCTTCCTTCACTGGAACAGTGACATCTTGAGTTTGTTATGGGAATTCTCAAGTTAGGTTTCAGCTCTAGAACACAGGATGCTTGCTTGTCTTGATGTCAGACTTGATTATGCATAACAACTGTATTAATCTCTCAAGGCCTCGGGTCTCAAATCTGAACAATGGGCATGATACTCATCTAACAGTAAGGTAGTGTGTGATGAATTCCCAGGAGTTTGGGTGTCAGTCAGTCTGATCCCACCTGCTTGTCTGTCCCTCTACAACTGTTCTCTCTCAAGAGTTAAATTTGAGGTAGGCATGCTGCTGATATACCTCACAAATACTGTGATTTCAACTTATGAAAAATGTGAAACATTTTTAGACATTTCTAGAATCACTCATTAAATTACTTGCATTTGAAAGGGGTCACAATTTCAAATAGCAATATTCATTCAGGAAGACATCAGAAGGCCTATGTGTGCCAAGCACTCTTCCAGACTTTGAGTGTCCAGGAGTTATCAAGATGGACAGTAGTCCTCACCTTCATAGCATGTTTAGTCTCATGGTCTTCATTAGATGAAGAAATCAAAATTGAGGAACAATTTAAATTTTCTCAGCATGCAGAAAAGATTTGTTTGTGTGGGTTTTTTTTTTATCACTTTGCAACTGAGGAAGAGTTTTCACATTGGGTTATTTTCCCAAATATTAAAAAAAAACTTATCAATACATACTAACTGTGCGTGTATCATCACACATGAACCTAAGCACACCATAATAGCGGCAGAAGAAGGACAACTCTCAAAAGTCATTTCGTTCCTCCACTAGGTCAATCCTGGATATTTTCTTACTGGAGGAACAAAAATTGGTCTCACCCTTTGGAAAGATACTGAGAAGAAATGACAAGAGAGAAATGAGGGAAATATTTACCAACTGGCTGCATGAACACACTAAATGAATGTTCACTCCATGGAGCTTACTGACAACATCTTCTGCCTTTGTGAAGGGACCTCCCTGGGAGCCTTCCCTTCTTTATCCATGGAATTAATGAGTTCTGCTGCAGCTGAGGTGGCTAATGGTATTTCATTGAGTCACTCCATACTTATGCTGTATCTATTTTGGCAGTGAGTGGGGCTCTCTTTGCCTCAGATAATGAAGAATACCATTTTTTCCCATGCTCACATGGCATTGTGCAAGGCTCACAGAGGCAATACTAGCTTCATGCTCAGTACTGGAACGATGGTGAAATCTGGAAGCTAGATGTGTACTTAGGATTTCTTAGTTGTTTGATCACATCAATGAGAGGATATGTAATCAATCTCCCCTAAGACAGTGAGTGGTATTGGCCATCACTCATTACTCTGCCAAGGATTTGGCATTTCAATCGATGGGAAATGATGTGTGATCATTCTAATTTATTATACATCATTCCCATCAATCGACGAGCTGAAGCCTTTACATAATAAGTACTTACAGACATTGTCAATCATTCTTGGTTCAAATGCCTCCCAATGATGCCATTTGGGATATTCTCAAAGCATCATAAAAATGGAATGTACCCCTCAAATCACAACTGCGATGATTTCATTCAGCAAGAAACATTGAGATGACCTCTTACTGGAGGATTCCATCAGCAATTACTAAGACTTAGCCCATACTGTAACCTAAAGAATATGAAGTGGGTGAGTGTCCAGATTAGTCAAGATTCCCAAGCAACTCACCCAAACAGATCCAAAGATGGTGGATGGGATTGGCAGAATTCTTAGGGATCACTTCTCTTTAAAAAAAAAAAAAAAAAAGAAAGAAAGAAAGAAAGAAAGAAAGAAAGAAAGAAAAAGGAAAAAAATGTCAATCTCCTTCACCTACCTTATTTTTTAAAAAATAACTATTTCTTAGATGCTTTTTGTAATAGTCAAAGTATACTGATTTTCCTGCCTTTTGTCACTGAAATCTCAAGAGAGAATAAATACTCTCAAGACAGAACAGATCATGAATGGTCTATATCTTAATAGCTGCTATTACTTTACACCCTGCACTGGATGGGGCTGTCTAATTTGATTAGTTCTCTTTGTTTGAGATTTGACTCTCATAAAAATAAGATTAAAAAAAAAGACATGCTTGGGTACATGTAATAAAAGAGAATGACAAGAGTCATGCTTTTGGCCATTACATAGCACATGATTTTTATTTTATAGCATCTCCCAAAATCTACCAGATTTTTCACTGTGATTGGTGGTTTAAATTAAAATGGTCTCCATAAACATATAGGGAGTGATACTATTAGTTGTGGCCTTGTATGAGTAGGTGTAGCCTTGTTGGAAGAAGCATGTCAATTAGAGTGGGCTTTGATATTTCAGATGCTCAAGCCAGGCCCAGTGTCTCACTATTCCTGCTACCTCACAATCAAGATGTAGAACTCCCAGATAACTCTCCAGCACCATTTCTGCCTGCCCTCATGCTTCCCTCCATGATGATAAGGGACTAAACTTCTGAACTGCAAGCTATCCCCAATTGAACGATTTCCTTTATAAGAATTGCCATAGTTGTGATGTCTCTTCACAGCAATGAAACCCTAAGACACTTACCTCATCACATTTTAGAGATTATCATATTTCCAGCTTCTACATTTTGTTACTTTTCCATAGCAAACACATATGAAGCTGTGCACATACAGGACATACAATTCTCAGGAGCAGCTAAGAGACCATCATTTGAAAGGAGACTGATATATTTACCTTACATTGTGACACACATGGCAATATCTTCGAGAAAACAGAAGGAGGTAAAGGCCATTTTATGGCTGGAAATGTTACTCACCAAGCCTAGGACTGTCTTCTGTAAATTAATGTGTGAAGAAAAAAGTACAATCAAACTACAGAGGACTTTTTATCCTTAATAAACTTTTTTAAAGGAAAGAAAAGAAATAAACTTTGCAGGTTTTTTTCCCTGTCAGCAACATTTGTGCTAGCAGCCACTACTTCTCCAGATTCTAGCTGAGAACGTCCAAGGGCTTTGGAGAAGGTAGCCTAACACAGTGCTTTGCATGTGGTGTGTGGGGATGGTGGGGGAAACAGTTCAGAAATTCTGAAACTCACAAAATAAAAAGTGTACTCCCATCTCAGGAGAGGACCAATAGCCCCCTGGATTGGGAATGAAATAGAAGACATTATGTTCTAATAGACTCTTGCTCAATGGATTTCAGTGTATTAGTTCATCAAGATTGACCTGAGCCAACAACCTCTAATCCTGGAAGGGGAGGCCTTCTTCATTCTCAACACCAGCCTTTCCTCTTTGCTTCCTCATCAGCAATCAGTGGGTGTTGGCAGAACCAGGGCTTCCTAAGAAGCCAGCTGGCTCTGTTAGCTCTTCCTACACTCTAGGGCTTCTCCAGGCTAATGGAGTATCACAGTTCATTATCCACCTTCCTCCTCTGCCCCCCATGAAGAAGTTCCAGTGAATACCAGGTTTGGGGCAAGAAGCATCATTTCTGCTGAAGCTGCCAAAAACAGCTGCCAATATCCTATGGAAGGGCTAAGGTTTATCAATATTGGTCCAAAAATATTCCCTGATCTTGAAGAAAGCTATAAAGGAAATTGAGCATGAATAAGAATTAAGGTCATCCACTAATTCCACCTTTTCCTAAGTAAATAGATCAATAGCAACTACTCAAGGCCTTGCTATATACCAGACTCTCTCTCTGTCTCTCTGTCTTTGTCTCTGTCTCTCTCTGTCTCTCTGTCTCTTTGTGTGTGTGTGTGTGTGTGTGTGTGTGTGTGTGTGTGTGTGTGTCTTAGCATCCTTAGATCTTTAAAGCACATGATGACAATGCTGCTTTTTTGACTTTATGTTTTAGGTGAGGACCTGGAAACAACAAGGCTTTATATAGGCAAAATTACCTGCTTAAAGTCCCAGTTCATGAGAAAGTGCTGGCATTTCATTCAGTGTCACTGTACACATGTCTTTACTCAGCAAAAAGTATAGCCTTTAGAGAGGAAAAGGGGCCATTCAGCTCAAAGAAAAAGAGCAAGTCAAGAAGAGCTTTATTGGGCAGGGACAGGAAAAAGGAAAGCAGCCAGCATCAAAATTATCCAGATGACATTTCAGTGTCCAGGACATAGAGGCATAAATTGTGAAAATCATTATGATAATTATGTCATCTCTTTTCCTATAAATATTTCTGGGGAAGAAATACTACAAATATTCAAACCCACACATTCATAAAAGATTATAAAACAAGGAAACTCTTTTTCTCTTTCTTTTTCTTTTTTCTTCAGAAATTTGACAGAAACCCATCATGGTCTTTGTTACTCTAAGCAATGAAGCCATTTTGAAAGGCATACCAAAAAAAAGTTACTTAGAATAGTATTGATGTGGAACATTTGACTTTGATAAGATTGGAAAAGCTTGACTAATAAACTTCTTAAAATGGGGTTTAATAATGAACAAGCATTAACTACATAGACACGTTGCCAGGTACCACTTTAATAAACTATTACTAATGATCGATGTGAGGGTGTTTCCAACAGCTGTTTATGCAAGGTGGCTGGAAGAATTTGTCCATAAAGGAGCTGTTAAGGGGAAAATTGGCTATGCATGGTTGTGATGTCAAATTCATACATAACAAACTTTTTCCTGTCAATCAACAACCTTGCCATAAATTCACCCATTTATAACAAGCCTTAAAAAAAAATGACAGCTTCAATGTGGAGAATAAAAAGAACTTTATAACAAAAAAAGAAAGTGAACTCAGAGTGGCTTTTTGCTTCCTTTCAGACACAGATGCAGCAAAGTCTTGTGACTTTTAACTTATGATGAGTTTGACAGCAGTTCCAAATGCCAATGTTCCTCTCCAAAGCTGGCTAAATGCAGCAAAGATGGACAACCTCTCAGGTATGGCTCATGCAGGTATGGAGGCATTGTACATCACTGATGGAGGAAGACAGATGCTAGAGGGTTCACCTTACTATCAGGGCCACAAAGATCAAATGCAGGTAGAATTGTTATGTATATTCTCTTGCTAACTTTGGGCACTGTGGTGTGTTTCACAAAGACAAAGAAGGCTTTGTGGTCCAAAGTATTCTAGTAGGACTCCAGGTAGCCCCTTGGACCCTATGCTGAGTTCCATGATCTTGGTTTTTTGATCTTGCTCTTCACCCAGAATGTTTCTCAAACTCATTTATTGTTAATTTCTGTTGTCATTGTCCAACAACTTTTGATACAAAGAGCATAGTGTTCTACAGAATACAGGTAAGATATCAAGAGTAAAGCCTGTGTCTCATCAAGAGTGTGCTCTGTGTCTCAGGTATGACAGCAGTGAAGGCAAGAGATGTGTATGTCTGTGTGTACAGGTATGCCTGTATTGAGTGCACATGGGAAAACCTGGGGTAAACATCAGGTACAATTCCCGAAGCATCATCCACCTTCTGTTTTTTGAGCAGAGTCTCTCTCTCTGGCCCTGGTCCTGGACAGCTACTTGTCTCTGCCTCCAAGCATAGGACTCATAATCACACCATTACACCACACTTTGGCCATGAGTACTAGAGAGTGAACTCAGAAGCTCATCCTTGCATTGCTCACTTGACTGAGCTGTCTCTATAACCCAAGAGTCACACTGTTAAACATGGTCAGAGGTAGGATGCTGCAGTCCCTTCAGGAATCCTAGTCTTAAATTCCTAACTGTGCTCAATTTTTATTTTCACATAAGCAGGGTCCCTCTGTCATTACTAGAGGCAAAGAGAGTTAATTTACTTTCATTTCTAAAGTTTACACTTTTTTTTCTGGCTAAATAACACCTATTTCAAGAGCCAAGGTCCCTTCTGGAGGTTCTTTTAGTACACAAAGATCACTGCCTTCTTTAACTCTCTTCTCACCTCTGTTCTTAATCAATCTGACCAATGTAAAGATATGAATAAATTATCATAAGCAGGGTTGAAAGCCAAAAATGATTTAATATACCAAAGAGACTTTTAAATTAGGTAAGCAGAAGTTTTTTTCCTTTGTTCTAAAATGAACAAGAGCTACTATAATTCGTTGCATTGAATCTGCTGCCCAACGAATTCCTCTTCACAAAAGCTTGTCACTTTATTAAGCAATATTCTCCTGGATCATCCGTTTCTTGCCCTGCCCACAACACATACTCTGTGAGCTGCCCACTACCATAAACTCTTGTGTGTCCTGGCCTGCCGGAGCCTCTCCACTGGACTTAGACCCTTACATGGCCAATCCACACCTCTCCACTTTGTTCCTGGAGTCCTTGATTTTGTCAACACTCTCAAGTCACTTCCTGCTTGGCTTCATCTCATCGGGGCATGATTCACATCTTTTCTCTAAATGGTCTGCAAGCTCACTCCAAAGTGTATAAGTCTTGCAAAATGTACATGCTCTCAATTCTACTACCACAGCCTTTGAGGAAACTCGCCAGGCCTAATTTTAGCACAGAGTCTAATGGGCTGTGAGGATTTCAAAAGGGAGTGAAACATTATTTGAAGAACCATGAAAGCACTCAAGAAACATTCCTTTAGTCTGTTAGGTGGTATTTTACAGTGTTCTCCTGTATGCTTGCTCAGAATGAAAGAAAGATTAGGCCAAGGGAAACAGCCATGCATGGGCAAGAATCTGTGTTCTCAAACATCCCTGTATCTAGATTTCAATTTGAATTGTCTCAGATTCACAGTGCAGAATGGATAGATATTCCCATTTAAATATCTTTTCAAAAAATAATTCTTATAAAGGCCTTTTTGACATTCTTGTCTCTAAATACAACCATACTTTGCCTCACAGAGCTACCAAAGGTCAAAACATTTGTACATTGAGAAGACAATCACAGATTTAATATTCAGAGCAGATTACAGCAAAGTTTACTTATTTTTAAGAAATGCATTTGTCCAAAATGTTTGAAATGATTTATGTGCTTATCTTATTTTATTACTATATATATGTATATACATATATATATATGTATCAGGAGATCATACCCTATGCATGCTAGATAAATAATATCCAACTGAGTAGCATTACAACTCCAAATTATGTACTTATATATTTAAAGAATTTATCTTATTTCAAATATGCATATTTATGTAGCATGGTGAGTAGAATGAGTGGGTATGTATATGTAAGTGTAAGAACAGCAGAGGTGTCAGGTTATCCTGGAACTTTTCCTGAGCTTCCTGACATGCATGCTGGAAACTGAACTCAGGTCCTCTGCAAAAGCAGCAAGTGCTCTTAACCACTGAGCCTTCTCTCCTTGTTTTTAAGCAGCTTTACATATTTACTATTGAGACTTATTAACAGATTCATGCTCATACCTCAGTTACTACACATACATGGATATATGACATCCTGTGAGAAACTAAAGGTAACAATCTTTTCTTCCTTCCTTTATTTCAGTACTCAGTGAGCTCTTAAGGCATGCACACACCAGGTAAACTGGTCCTGTGACTCCTCACTACTGCAATCCAGCTGAGTTCTGGCTGGTGGCAAAACAGGGGCCAGATACCAATAAAATTATTTCTTCTACACTCTTTCACAAATGCTTACTAAGAGCTATGCTATGTGTCAGCATTTGTGTATGTGAGTGTGTGTGTATGTGCCAAAAAAACTGGCAAAAATACAATCCCTACTATCATAAAGGCAAACACATGCAAGCAGTCTCTTCAACTCAATTATTTCTATATTTTATTTCACTGATTTAAATCATTCAGATAATGCAGAAAAGGGCAAGTAGTGGCTGATAGAAAAAGAAACACAAGTGAAGAAGTCAAGAAGATAGGCCGTTATTATGTAAGGGTCAACGGTTTCCTCAGCATGCTGGAGTTGGGGTCATGCTGTCCTCTAAATAGAGTCATGGCATCTACAGAGGCAGCAGAAGGAAGCTCCGTTCTCCTCACACACTGGAAGCTAAGCGGAAGGACTCCCATCCCAAAGGTCCTGACCCTGATCCCGGAAGATTTTAATGCAAAATCTAGCTCTCATCTCAAAGGGAATAAGCTAGTTTATTCTTGAGCCAAATTTGAGTAACTATGGCTGAAAAAATGGACTTAAATTGCCCTGAATAATATGTCCCCACATGAAAACTATTTCATGAAGTTATTATAGTTGTACAACAGAAGAAAATGATAATCAAAGTAGTTTTCAAATACAGTAGTGGAAATATCAAATAGGCAGGTTACACAAAGTAGAGAGATAAGTGCTATTGCCTCAGGTTCTGGGGTCATTCTTAGCTTTGAGGTTGGTTTAAGAAAAGAAGTGTTATACTTTGTTGTTACAGGGAAGTTAGATGAGACATGGAGATAGGCAATGAATGGGTATCAAGGAGACCAAAGGAACTCAAGATTATTTGGTTCTGGTTCTACCAATTATCTAATGCTTCTCAGTCTTGAAATTCTGTCTGTCAGCCTTGTAGAATCTACAATATGAGTGTGGCATTCTCTGGAATGCTCAGTTCACAAAGACAGGAGTACTCTTACTTCTAAAGCCAGAAGGAGCAAAATATTGAATTCACCTGGCTAAGTTCTCACCAGGTGATTTCCTTTGATAATAACCTGTGCCCAGTTGTAGTTGTTTACAACTATTCTTCATGGAACCAAAGCATAAAAACACACAGATTTTCCTGTCTGGGCCATCATTTCCGAAGACCCCCTGGTCATGTGAAGCTTATTCAGTTGGTTTGTGCTTTTTCTCTTGCTTAGTTACCCTCTTCATAAGTGGCAAAATTCCTGGCCAAAGAAATTTAAGGAAGAAGGCATCTATTTTGGCTTGTAGTTTGCAGGGAAGTTCAAGATGATAGGGATGTTATGGTTAAAAAAAAAAAAAAATCAAATGCCTTAGTCACATGCAACTGCAGAGCAAAGCAGTGACTGCTGGTGCTGTTATTCAGTCCAGGTCCCCACTCCACAGTACTGCCTGTTGCTAGGGTGATGCTTCCCATCTCTTAAACTCATCTAGATAAGCCCATAAGTCCATTTTAACTATCACAGCTATCTTATTATGGGGACCTTTTCGCAATTCTGTTCCTCTAACACAGTGGTTCTCAACCTTCTTAATGCTGTGGCCCTTTATCATAAAATTTATTTGTGGTTACTACATAACTTTAATTTTGCTGCTGTTATGATCATAACGTAAATACCTGAGTTTTCTGGCGGTCTTAAATGACCCCTATGTAAGGGCTATTTGACCCCCCAAAGGGGTTGCCAACAAACAGGTTGAGAACCACCACTCTAACAGCTGCCCACTGATGGAGAGATTATAAACAAGAGAAACCCATTCATCCCTCAGTCCTAGAGAATGGGAAGCCCTCAAGCATGGTGTTAGCTAGCTACACAGAAACTACTAGCCTTGAAGGCCACTGAGCCTCTCCCACAGTCCTCTAAAACTTTCTCCCATCTATGGCCCTCATAAATATCTACTTTACCACTATTTTGGCCTTCTGTTAAAAGAATAGAACACCTCAGGCCTCAGGTGAAGACATGACATTTTAATCTGCTTCCAAGATTAGAACGTTACATACCATTTTGTCTTCCCTTAAAAGTTTCTCCAGCTGTGTCTGTCAATCACATGGCCTCCTGTTCATCCCCTAAGAAAGCTGATTTACCTGAAGACATGCTAAAGAAAAAAAATAATGATTGCCATGGGAAAATAAATTGTTCTTTGCCTTCCCAGACAGCCTTTTCTTTCCTGCAGTCTCTGGTAGACCTACTGTCACATCGCTTTGTTAACTGACCATGGTATAACTTTCCTTTTTCATCTTCCTATCTTTTTCTTTCTAGTTTGGTCGAAAGATTAAGCCTGTTCTCTCTGGCACTCCTGGCTAATTCTCTGCCATTCATACCCCTTCTGTCATGTGGCTACTTTTCTGCCACACAATTGCCTGCTGGCTCTACTGTTGAACCCTGCCTCAAAAGGCATGATTTTTCTCTTCCTCTTTTCTGTCTTCTTCTTCCAGGCACCTGCCAAGACTTTGTTTGCCTAACTTGTTTTTCTCTCAAACTCTAATAAAATTGTCTTGGACTTTCCTTCTGAGTTCATTTAAATTTCTTGTATCAACAAGACTCCAAGATCCAGGAAATGGACTGTAGTTCTTTGTTCTGGAACACAATGTCAGTGAGTATCCTCTGACTGATTCCCTTCTAAAACACTCTGAGTCACATCAGGGGCACATTGGGCATCAATTGCCCCAGCCAGCAGGATCTTCAATGTGAACCTAAAGCTGGGGGTGAGACAAATGGGAGACAAGAACATAAAAGAACTGAGGTCAAGACAAAACCGTTCTGATCAATCTCTCTAACTTTATTTTTCAGCCAGCAGTTAAATAGGGACTCAAAGTGGGAACATTCACACAGACGGATACGATGGGGACATTCCACAGTCAAAAGGTATGCTGCTAAAACGAGATGTGTTACTTTGGAAATCTATCAATTGCCTAACCGGAAAAGGGACACCTGTTCTCTGGGTGTTATTATGGTAATCTGTCTATTAATTGCCTAACAGGAAGAGGGACCACCTGTTCTCTGGGAGTCTAACTGAAAAAGAGACATTTGTTTGTTGCCTGGGAAAAAGCTTAACTCATAGTAAAAAGGAAACCTAGTTTAAGTCTTGCCTGAAGGGCTGAATTCCTGGCGTAGCTTGAGACAGTGGGCACATTGGCCCTCGGTTCTCGGCACACTGCATCCATGAGATAGATAACAACAAGGATTTTCTTTTCTCCTGCAAGAACCTCTTATGTTTGTCCTACTTGCCACCCTTCATCAGTACCAGCCAACTGCAGCTTCTCTGCAGGAAGAGCAGGAATTCTAATGAGGCCAAGAGTACTTTTGTACAAGTCTAAGACTTCCCTCCAATCCCCTAGAAAATTGAGCCCCACTGCCTATGATGGATACATCAATTGTTGTCCTTAGGAATTCATGTATAGTGATGAATAATCACTGTACTCATGGGTAATTACATGGTACCCAATTCTCCAGTCTTGTCTTCTCACTAGAGTGCTCCAATAATAGCAAGTGTCCTCTGCCTTCTCTCATTCCTTCTTACTTTGACACATGCAAGGAATTCGACACCAGTTTACTTGGATTAATATTTGAGAACAGTAGAGAGGAGGAGAAGGAGGAGGAGGAGGAGGAGGAGGAGGAGGAGGAGGAGGAGGAGGAGGAGGAGGAGGAGGAGGAGAAGGAGGAGGAGGAGGAGGAGGAGGAGGAGGAGGAAGAAGAAGAAGAAGAAGAAGAAGAAGAAGAAGAAGAAGAAAAAGAAATTACCAGAAAATGGTTAGAGGAGATCTACATTGTACATTATGAGTGGGGTGCCTTGGTACACATTGAGGGTGGGGTGACTTGGGCCCTAAATCTTTAATCTAGCAATGCTGAAAATAGAGATGTTAGGATAAAGTTACTGTAAATAAGATCTTTGTCTCTAAATGAGACTGTTTTCTCCTAAAACCCTTTTCTTTTGAATTTGCACTGTTCAACCTCACTTTTAGTGAAATTCAATCACTTCCATTAGCATTTCTAAAGATGACAGACACTCAAAACAGCTGCCTTGTCTTACTCTTTCAATTGAAATGCAGCTTTTCCTTCCAAAGGAGAAACTCCCTGTAGTTACCCATTCCTTTCTGCTTGGCACTAAGAATCTTCAATGGGGGAGCCAACCCTCATGAAACAGGAAGTGTGATCCCATTTGATCTCACTTAAAAGAAACTGTAAATACCCAGTAAGGATGGAAACAGTGGCTCAATGGGAAAACTACCATGGAGGGGGAAGACAAGAGAGACATAGAAATATCATTTGAATAAACTACATTCTTTATCCCTGGAACTTATATCTTTATTCTCAAGAGTGTTTACTTTATTTCCTTTGAGGAACACAGTGATGTCTCTGTCTTCCTCCCTTTTCTTTGCCTGTCTCAGAAATAAAGAAGGAAACATTTCATCTTTTTAATCTTTCAGGTCTATATCATGAACACTCTGTATGACTCAAATCATAACATGACCAGCCTTGTTTAAAGTGCAACTGCTCGATAGAAATAATACCGCAAGAAAGAGCCAAAGGTTTCCAAATTAATCTTTTTTTCACTGACGTACGACCATCTCTTATGATGGCCAGTTAAAATTTTCTGCCTGTAATTCAGTTGCAAAGCCAATCTTGTACAGTTAGGGGCTAAAGAATATATGTGTCTGATTCCAATGGGAGATGCTGCCCTGGGCTCTCTAAAAAGAGCAAGCACTGTTTCACCCAGACCAACACAGATGTCAATTGTCCCCTCCTGATGGTGCCATCAAGCAGAGGCTTTTAGGATGGTAGGATAGGACCTCATCAAGTTCTAGCTTTAACATGATGACCTTGTCCACACAGAGATCAGAAGGTGAGACAAACCCGGATATAAGAAAAACAGACCCTTGTGATCACATATGCACAATTGAATCATACTTCTGCTTCTATTAGATGTCAAATTGAATTAAAACTCCAATTTATAGCAAGCTGACTATAAAAACATTGGAAGATAAAGCATGACCCTGTGAACTCCAACAGTGGCTAACAGTGGCTGGGATAGGTGGTACACAGGCATAGAGCTCTCTCCAGTTTCTTAGTGTTTCCCATGTGCTTATTCAGGCCACCACTCTGATAAAATTAATAAGTCTATGACAAAGGCACTATGACAAAGCCACCCAGAAAAACAGTTTTCTTCATAGAACCGACTTCAGACCTGGACTGACTGTCCCCTAGGAGGAAATGACAAGTGAGATGCTCAGTCCTATTCTGGAACTTTGTAACATGGAAATGCCTCCTCAAGGAATTTCCAAATTCGTGCTTGGAGGACGCAGTGAGTCAGAAGTGTCAAACTGCCAGTGACGTGCTCTTGTAGAAGTGTTCTTTCAGAGACTCTGTCAGGTCTGACAAGATGAGCCAGTTAATTTTCCAACCTTCAGGGGATGTAGATGAAAACTGTGTTTATGCCCATCCATGTTCAGGACACTGACCAGCAGCAGCACCTTTATAAAGTAACATATAGGATCCATGTCAAGAGCACAAAACACTCTTTTCAAGCTAACAACCTAAGGAGGACACATATTTGTCACTAATGTTTGTGAGGGATGCACAGCTTCAGATAGACACTGCTCAGATCAACCTTCTTGGATTCTGATTATGATTGATGCATATATCCAAGCTGTAAACATGTGGTCCTAGACAATTTCATTCTGAAATAAACTTCCAGACAAACTCTGGCCTTCAAAAGTCTCTCTTTTCAATGTTGTTCTCCTGACCAATTTTCTAGAACACATGACTATTTAAAATGTCAACTTAACCACTTTGAATTACCTAAAAAGCTCCTAATGTGGAGTTGTCTAAATCAAGATCGCCTCTGGACAAATCTTTGAGAAATTATTTTGATTACAAATTGATATGGGCAGACCCAATTCACTGTTGGCTTATCATCCCCTGGGCTTGGGATCCTGGGCTCTATGAATAGAGACACTCAGCTAAGCACTAAAGCAGGCATGCATTCATCTCTCTACTCTTTGACTACACATGTAATTCAACTAGCTGTTTCATTGATACCTTCCTTTACCTCCTTGCTATGCTGGACTGTAACCTAGGTTTTGAGCCAAATAAACCACTTCTCTCCTAAGTTGCTTTTTGTTGGGTCTATTTTATCACAGCAATGGATAATGAAAGTAGGGCAGAAAGGAAGCAAGGTGTGTATGTATATATGTGCTCCCATGGTGAAGGTATATGCACCAGCGAGAACAATAATGCCAGCTGTCATGTATCAGCTTCCCACTTTATGTGTGGGACTTCTCATTCATCAGTCTCTGTAATTTGTACAGCAGCCCTATGTTGAAGGAACCACTAATTACTCCATTTTACAGATAAGAAAACTGAGATGCACGGAGGCATATACCTGTCAAAGGTTATAGTAGACTAGTATTCAAATCTGTCCATCACTAATCCTACCCCTTTATATACAATATACTTTGCTTTTATATAATGTATGTTTTAGCACATTAGAGGAAGTTAGCATATCTATGCCAGATTTTTAATGTTTTTTTTTTTGAGTTACACAATCCAGCCTCCAGTAACTGCCCTCAAACCTCCAGAATAGCACACACTGACTGAACTTCCACCAATGATGGGGGTGAACTAAACACTGCATTATACAATACAGTAGCCACTAGTCACACAGATAGTGTGTGTGAATATGTCAGTGTAACTGAAAACAACAACAAAAAAATTTAATCTCTAGCTAATTTAAATTAATTTAAGAAGTAGCCCCCTCTGAAAAGTGACTAAAATACTGCACACATTATACCTACAAGGAAAGACATGATGATCATTGACCAGAAGCAACTGGTTTGAGAGATCACTATATAACAGATCAACACCAAGAATTATACAGGTCAGAGTGAACACAATAGATACCAGTTTTTTACTGAAAGGAAGTATAAAAAGAGTATATCATCATGGAAAACTGCAAACAAGAAGGTTTCTTCCTAGGAACTGGGTCATACACTGTGATGCTGTTGAGAAGGCAAAATCAATGAAAAGAAAAATAAGAGTGGAGATGTCCTCACTCAGACACAGCTGTCTTGTCCAGAGTCCTTCTGGTGGCCTAGAAACTAAAAGAAATGGTTTTTTTTTTTTATTGGGGGCTGGAGACATAGCTGAGTGGTGAGGCCTTGGGTTGTGTACACTTTCTACTTCCCTGTGTACATGCAGGTGTACACACTACATGCGCACACACACACACCTGTACACACAGGGAATAAATGAGAGGTTGGACATGGGTAGAGTGTGGGCTCAATGGGTAAAATGCACTCAAACATGAGGGCCTGAATTTAGATTCCCAGGTTCCATACCTAGTAAAATAAAAAGGATCTGTAACCCGAGGGCTCAGGAGTTGTAAGCAGAGACTGGCGAATTCAGAATTTACTTCCCAGCTGGTATAGTTGGTAGGCTGTGAGTTCAGTAAAAAGGCTTACTTCAAAGAGTAGGATGTCATATATAGAGGAAGACAATGTTGACTTCTGGCTTCCTTTGTGTGAGCACACACATACACACAAAGTAAATGAGGGGTTAAAAAAAAGTGAAGATGACCTTGTAGCCTCATTCCTGAGAATTTTTGTTTAAAATATAAGAAATGAGGCTCATGCCAACAGGTGTATGAACAATCTAGCCATCTGGTATACTGCGTTTTCGGAAGCCAAGGGAAATAAGCTGCTGAGGAAGGATATAATATGAAGTTTCTGGCCTGGTCTGGACCCACTCGCTGCTGCTTAGTCCCCTAAAATGACTCAGATACTTGTATTAATTACATGCTGCTTGGTCTATGACTCAGGCATATTGCTAACTAGCTCTTGCATCTTAACTCAACCTATTTTTATTAATCTGTCTTGCGACGTGGCCCACAGCTTGCCTGTTTCTTTACATCTTGTTTCTTGGGCTGCTGGATCACATTTCTCTTGACTCTACCCTCCCTCCTTTCCCTTTATCTATGCTCAGATTTCTCACTTGCTTCTAAGATGCCCTGCATCTTAATAAACAGCCCTTTTATTACCCAATGACATTCACAGCATACAAAAGGACATCCCACATCAGAAGGGAATACTGGCAAGAGTATAAGAAGGAAAGAGTTGGGAAGTGATGCTCCTAAACTCTCAGGAGTAAAATTCCTGGACCACTTACAGAGCTGGTCTTGGCTGACAGTGGTCATTTCCTTGGTGAGGAATGAAGGACTAGAGACAAAAGTGGATTTGCAGAATTTGTGTGCTTAATCCAGGTAAACCAGGTTGCCCTAGAGCTTCTGTCCCTAGGAGTTAGGACAAAGAAATGCCAGTCTGGTGTTTTAACACAATTAAAAGCAACTAAACATTTTTGTAATCTTCAAAGAAATCCTCAAAGCAATTGCATTAAAACAACACAACAAAACCTCCCCAAATTTATTGCTCTCTCTCTCTGAACTCCACATCTAGTCTTTTGTTTTTTGTTTTTTGCCACCACTCCAAAATCCTAAGAAGAATCTCTTTTTAAAAAATGGAATGAGATAAACTGATGTTACTGCTAGTCCTAAAGGGTTGTGATTCCATAAATGATAGAAGCTGATATTTAAACTGCACCTTCCTATTTGTGAGAAGTTGAACAAGCAGAGGAATTCTGAAGGTTACCAAGATTGTACTGGTTTTTAAAAATAAAGTTACCAAAACACTTCATCCTACATATAAAATAATTAAATGTGGAAAATTCAAAAAGCACTGAAGATTTTGGATAAGGGAGAACGAGGATTGTGAAGAAAGGGGAAAGGAGGAGGAAGACGTAAAAGAGGAAGAGAGAGGAGAGAAGGAAGCGGCAGAGGCAGAAGTGAATACCACAGAAGAGTAGGAGAATCAGGGCCAGTGTTGCCGAGTCCTAGAAGAAATTAGAGATATATAAAGAGGCACAGCATCTGCTCTCTTCTCCAAAAGAAGTATCTTCTCCAGATACTTCTGTTTTCAGATTCACCTCTTTTCCTTCTTTGCTTCACTCAAGACTCAACTCTCTTTCCCTCTGAAATGACAAGAGCAGCAAAGCTTTCTCACAAAAGAAAAGGAAGCCCAAGTAAACTGGTGGGTGTGGGCACACACAGGAAGACATCCCACCAAGCAGCTCTGCTCTTCTCCCTTTCTGTTTCCACTCAAGGAGAAGCAAAGGGAGGAGGGGGCACACTTACCTCTTAAAGTGTTTGTTTGAAAATAATATGCAGAAAGAGAAAAACAATCCTCAACTAACGACTGCTTTCCTCACCATCTGCTTAATCTAAACATTAGCATATCGCATATCTGAGTGAACTCCAATTGCACTGGAAAGAGGGTATTCTCTGCTCTACTTTTTCAGGCCCTTAATGGGGGGAGTCAAGAGAGAATTCTCTATGGGATCATATGGGTTTTTATGGGCTTCCAGCACATGCATTTAGGGCCACATTTTCAGTCCATCTTAACTCATCATTGGAAGACTGGAGGCAAAATTGTGCCTGGCTTAATTAGCGCAAGGACTAATCAAGTCTTAATGAAATTTGCCCACAAGCAGTCCTTCAGATGAAGGCACAAGTCACACACACAATTTCCCTATATATCACTTAGCATGTCAGCACAGAGAGGGAAGAAATGAACAATTCCTCCCGAAAATTGGCTTCAGGCTAACTGTAGGCAAACATCAACTCTACCCGGAAGTCATATTAGTAGTTTCATCAGTGTAAACTTTGTAAGTTCAAAATCTGCAAACTATATCCCCATTTATCACATTAGGCTACAGATTTATAAAAGGATAGAGGATGCCATGGATGAAGATACTTCAGTCTTTCTGATTTATGAGCTCTTTAAGACTTGAACTTAGAATGAGTGTGGTCTATAGTGTTTTTTTAAAGATATATAGGAAGTCCTTCAAGCTAAAATATAAGTCCTTAAGAAGTGGCTAATACCAAAATCTAAGCATAGTGTAATCACACACACACATACATACACACACACACACACACACACAAATTCTGTCTCCTATAGTGATATATTTTAAGTATTGTGTGTGAAATCTGCTATTAAAATCTGTCCAAGCACAGGGGTTATTTATTTACAACACAAATATTAATGACTCTAAGGAAGATGTTTTCAATCTATAAATTATATTGTACTAACCAAAGATGTGGCTAGTACATTGAATCTTGTGTATATATACCAAGTTTCACACATAAGAAACTTTACTTTTAGTTTTGCTGTAGTTTTCTAGGGTACTTGACCAAAAATAAAATTCTGGATCAACTCCTTCCAGGAGTAAAGAGGGGGGCACCACAAGTGAAATAGTGATTAATTCTGAAGAGCTATAAAATCAAGGAGAGACTCCATGAGGATCCAACACTTCTGCCCAGGAAAGGATATTCTTCCCTCAGAGGGCTGTTCCATTTAAGGTGGGAAAGGATCTCAACTGTAAGAAGCTGAAATTTACCCACTTGAACAGGTGCAAGAGCCAGATGACCAGTTTTTCTCCTTATGAACTATCGACAAACATCACTTGGAAAAAAATCATCAACACTAGCAAGAGCTAAACAGCCAATTCACACAATGTCTTCATAACATGAAATCCAAGTAAGAGGAAAGAAAATCACGCAAAATCTGGATAACCTCAGTGCAACCGAATTGTCACCTGTGGTCCCGTGTAACAAAATCCTTCCCAGAGAAATCCTGAGTTTAACCTAGACATTGCCTTGCCTTGCTCTTTCAAGGATGCTGCTGCCAGGGCAGTGTGTTATCCTCACCTCCCCCTAAGCAGATTTAAGTTTTCTGTATTGAAAAACAGAATGGAACAGGGTATGTGGGTGTGTAGGGAGGTAAGGACCTTTGTGTCATTACTGAGCTTTATTTTTTCTTGATTAAACAAAGGTGTGTATGCTATAAAGAGTGCAAATGTTACATGCTGTAAATGCAGAAAGAGAATTTCATGCAGCCTACCAGACACTAACAAAATTCAATCCCTGCCATTCTTCAAAGGAACCAAGGGCCCCATCTGCTGATGCTTAAATGAACTACAGTAGCAAACAGATTAAAAACAGCACATAAAGAAGGTAGCAGTGGCTAACTCTAATGTACAATGAAGAACCTGAAGCTGCAGAGCTTCAGGAGCAGAAGGCCCTTTAGAAGCCAGAGAACCACTGGGAACCAGTACTCCTTACCCTCCCTTGTTCTGGGCCACACCTGCAGGAAACATTCTACACAGCTAAGTACTTACTTCATTGGAGTCCTAGAGCAGAAACATCAAGTCCTGCCTTCCCTGGCTACTCTCATGGCTGCCTTCCCTGAACACTTCCTCACTATCAGAACACTCTCGAGTCTGAAAAAAGTGCTTGCCGCCTCTCCCCCGACCACCCCATGATGAGTTCTGTTTGGAACAGACTAAAAGCTTGTGGCGTCAGTTATGGTGCTGATGCTGGTAAAAGCAATACAGGGACTTCTCAACCTCATCTCCAGCACATGATAATGCTGGAGTTCTTTCTCTGAAGTTCATCTTCTTGATAATTTCACCAACTGAACACACTGCGAAGCATCAGAGAAAGACATTGGCTAGGTTAGGATAATGCACTTCAAGGCTCTAGTTTCAGACATGTCAACTACTCACTATTTGACCTTGTAACATGGAATACTGTTCACCTTCAAGATAAAAACCCAGACCACATGCCCTTCTTCCTGGGCATAGCATTCACTGTATCACCCTGATGGGCATAAAGGATCTTTACAAGTTTTGTGTAATAACACAGCACATTACATACCCTAAGTGTTCAATAAAAATTAATTTAATCAGCACACCTTTAAACAAAGGAAAGTATTTCTCCTATAATTTCTTCCTTTAATTTTGCTATTCTGTGCTTCTTATATCTCTTTTATACCTATTTGGAATTTCATGAAGTTTATAGTGGACAATGACAAACCAACCCTTCACAGAGTTGAGAAAACTGCCCCAATTCCTTTGGGAGAATGATCTTCTTCTCCATGGTAAACAGGCTGATGGCCCTTGGTCAGGGTTCTCTGATTGCTGCTAGAACAGATATGAGTGCATGGAACCACCTTTATCAGCTGCCTCCACTGTAATCTCGGTTACTGTTCAGAAAAGAGAGAAGGGAATGGGGACTTGGTTCATGTGGGACTGTGGTGTTAAATGGTGACCACTGGCTCCTGTGGCCTCAATGCTTAGGCTCTGGGACTTTACCTACTTTCGACATCGTTTCTGTAACTAATTCTCTATTCTTTCCATAAAAAAACTAAAACCTGAACTGAAGAGATGGGTCAGAGGTTCAGAACACTTGCTACTCTTATAGAAAAATTGTGTTTAGGGGCTGGAAAGATGGTTCAGTGACTGACTGCTCCTCCAGAGGACCCAGGTTCAATTCCCAGCACACACATGGCAGCTCACAACTGTCTATAAGTCCAGTTCTAGGAGACCTGACACTTATAGCGAAAAGAAGACCTGTGTTTGATTTCCAGCACATGCATGCTGGCTCACTACTATCTGTAACTCCAACTACAGAGTCAAATGCTCTCTTTTAGCCTC
Organism: Sigmodon hispidus; assembly: GCA_004025045.1. NCBI lineage: Eukaryota > Metazoa > Chordata > Mammalia > Rodentia > Cricetidae > Sigmodon > Sigmodon hispidus. The sequence continues at coordinate 33,159 of PVIH01012359.1, read as the reverse complement.
CAAGGGTACTGAACTCACATGGTACATATACATACATGTAGGCAAACACTCATACAAATAACATAAAAAGGAATAAAGGAAGGAAAGAAGGAGGGAGGGAACTAGAACTTCATGTAGATCTGCCTTCTGTACTTTTCTAAGCCATCATTTTATGTCAAAGTAAACGTGCTGAACACTCTCTGCTTGTTTTTCCCACACATAGAAACCTACCTCTCTCTAGCCCTCTGCCCTCTTCCTTATAGAGCTCTGGACTATCAGCCATGTATTTGGTTCTGATATGGACTTGTAGCCACCTCTTTCTGTAGGAGTGGCTCCTGACTCAAACTAATTAACTTGTCTCTTACTGTTATTCAAAGTAAATGGTTCAGAATGGCATATAACTAGATGTGGCCATTCATGTAGAAGGCATATTTGCTTGGGATTGTAGGAAAGGTGCTATTTCAAGCTTCCATGGGAGTCATTTTAAAATAAGTTTCCTCTTTGGATGCAAAGCATGAAGCCTTTGTTGGATCAGCATGTGTCCGTCTGTCACGAGAGGAGATAGCCTTAGAATGGGTGCAACACTATGAAACACAATGGGAGAAAAGGTATCACAGTTTGTAAGATATTATAAGAGGTCTATAGATCGAACTCTTTAGTCGTATGAAGTGGGAGATTTCTCATACTGTTGAAGCCATTTTGATTTTGATTTTCCATTACCTACATGTGAAATCATGCTAGATAATGCCCACGGTGTACTTCTGCTGATAAGAACCAAGAAGTTTAACCGACATGGTATCCAGTCAGGAATCTCATTTCTTCAGGAGATGAATCACTGACTAGCCTTACACATTATGATTTTATGTAGATATTTCCATGTCATTTACTTCTCATTGTGGAATCCTGTTCAATCTATAATCCACCATGGCCAATCTTTATCTGCGGCTCTAGCCAGGGGTAAATCATTCATTCATTCATTCATTTCTTTTCTACTCTGAGTATCTATTTACCAATGTAAATGATTCCAAATTTGCTGTGGTTTTCTGATTCTTCACTTTATCAAAGGTATTTTCAGGGAAAAGGAAACTTTTCCTTTAAAAGTTATTTGGCTTTATGTGAAGATTTTAATTTTATTTCTTCATTTGTGTGCAAATGTACACACACGCACACTGATGCCATAGGGAACAATGCAAACATACATACACACACACTGATGCCATAGGGAACAGTGCAAACACACACACACACACACACACACACACTGATGCCATAGGGAACAGTGAAAACATACATACACACACACTCATGCCATAGGGAACAGTGCAAACATACATACACACACACACACACTGATGCCATAGGGAACAGTGCAAACACACACACACACTGATGCCATAGGAAACAGCGCAAACATACACACACACACACACACACACACACACACACACACACTGATGCCATAGGGAACAGTGCAAACATACACACACACTGATGCCATAGGGAACAGTGCAAACACACACACACACACACACACACACACACACACTGATGCCATAGGGAACAGCGCAAACATACATACACACACACTGATGTCATAGGGAACATGGGAGCAAGAGAACATTTTGTGGGAATTGGTTTTCTCCTAGGATCATGTGGGTCTCAAGAACTGAACTCACCATCAGGCTTGGCAGCAAGCCCCCTTAATAGCTAAGCCATCTTGCCAATCCTAATAAAGACTTTATGTTTCTAGCTACTCTTCCCTCTAAGTTTAATGAACGCTGCTATTCTAAAGCACCATCAAGGACAAAGGAGTGAAATGAAGGCTCCAGCAAGCTTCCGGTTGGGAGCACTTGGCTACTGGAGTACAGGTGTGTAGCGGGAAATCAGAAACTGTATATGTGAACGATCACGTCATAGGAATGGAGACGAGCTGGGCGTGGTTAATTGAAAAGGATTTTGGAAGTAGACCTTTGAGGGAGGGGACCAGGACAGGAAGTCGTCATTTTTTTATGAGAGTTCTTTGACCGAGTGTGCAGTTTGTTTTAGGTGCCCGGGAATTCGGACGTACGGCATGGGGATGAAGAATCTTCCCTAGAAAGGCTCCGGCGCGCTGCAACCTCATCCTGTCATCTTCTCCTAAAACCGGCTCTGTTTTGTAAGCTATTTTCTCCAAATAAACCCTGTTTATAAACATATCTCAGGGCAGATTTTTACCGCGATACAGGTGATGTGGCCATCTATAATCTCTGTGGGGATTCAAATTGTTTTCTTATTCTATACTGCCCCCACATACTTCCAGCTGTACTGCATTTTAGAGATGAGAAGAAAAGCTGATGGACTACGTCATTGAAGAAAACAACATTGATCGTCATTGGAGTGACCAACTTCTGTCACATCTACTTCCCAGGGACTCCCATGTCCCTTTCTAATGCTTCTTCCTTGAACTCACTCTCCCATTCATAAATTTCACTAAGCAAAACCTGGACTCTCCCCTCTCCTTCACTGTCTACCATTTAATGTTTCACTGAAAAGGACCAGTATACTCAGTCCTGGGGCCCATTACTTTCACTCTGTCTCCTAATTCTACTTTCTTGCTGAGATTTTTATGTCTCTTATAAGAACTGTCCTCCTGCATTGTTTTCTGCATACAGACGTATCACATCCATGCACATCTTCCTCAAGGTAGTCATTTCCTATTTTGTATTCATTATATCGTGGGTCCTGCCTTGATTTATTCATATTAATACAACTTAATAACTCACATTTCAGGAATATTTATTAAACAATATTCAGTTGAGTCCCTGGGGCATATATCTTCCTCCATATTTTTTCTGACACTGTTTCTGAACTGATACAGTTCCTGGGTGTATCACTTACAGCTCTGATTTAACCTTGGGTGTCATCATCCTCAGAAGGTTTGTTCTGACCACCTTAGAAAATCCTGTGTCCTCACTGATTAAGAACTCCATCACATCTTAGCACGTACAAAGCAAATTGAAGCAGACATAACTACAAGGTGCCTATGCATTACCTCTTTATTGCCTCTGAAGAACAAACATCTCCTTTTACTGTGTGACCTAATCCTTCTTTCACAGTTCATTGAGTTATGAGAAAGCACAGATGGCCCAAGGGCAGCCATGATATGCTGGAAATCTTGAGCTAGACTAGCTCAGACGTTCTATATATTTTGAAGTGGGAAATGCACACAAAAAATTAGAAGAGTAAAATATAAAAACCTGTAATAGAGACAAAGTTACAACTGGCTTGGGTCACAGTTTAAATCTTAAACATCTCCCATAGATCTGTATGCTAAAGGTCGGTTGACCAGTCTGGAATGTTGTAGCAGATGATGGATAGAGTCTTGGTGGGTGGATCAGTAAAGTATTTGCTACAGCAGTGTGAAAACCTGTGTGGGATCCCCCAGAACCCACTGTAAAACCAAAAGCAGTGGTGAGATTCAGGCATTATTGAGGGAAACCTAGAGGAGTAGCTTTGGGTCTCAGGACTCTGGATGGGGCGTGTCCAGCCCCCATTGAGGACCCAGTTGCATACTGCCTGCCTTTCCTGTTTTTCTTCCTGAGTTCTCGGAGAGAATATTGATACCAAAAATGTGTGGGATAGTTCAACTCTCCAAGAATTGCCTTAAGGTTCCATTTTTGTATCACTGAGTGTTTATATAAACCCCTTCATAAATATTAATCCTTTATATAATCAATTGTCAGTGAATAATTCCTACAATTAAAAAGCCAAAACCAAAAACAAAACAGCTGGGTGCCAATACTGGAATGGCAGATTCAAAAGGATCTCAGGAGCTTTCTAGCCAGCCACTCTCAAAAACTATGGTGGAATGTGATTGAAAAATACACCTGCTACCAATCACTGGCCTCCAAATGCATATGTGTACATGTGCACCCATGCATAGACAGGAACTCAGACACAGACAAACAATCAAAAGAAGATTCAGCTGCAAACTGAAATGCTATAGCAGTCTATCTGATAATTAAGGAGGCAAAGTAGCTAACAGAGGGGTAACTCACACATCATGGATAGATGCATCAAACAGAAGGTTGATTCACTCTTTGTGTGGGACAGAAAGGGGCAGCAGGAGATTTTGTTGCTTTACTTATTATGGTACAAAATTTAGAACTTAGAAATTATTTCTCAGTTTCGCATCTAGTATTTTCAGATTGCCATTGATTGTAGGTAACTTAAATGTTGGAAATTGACACTTTGGTAAAGAGACTTCAAATATACTTTTACAAATTAACTAAACAAGAACCAATAATCACCTATCATGATTAGCACACGTGCTGAAAGATACAAAAGAAAATCAAATCTCTTGTTCTCAAGAACCTGTCTTCAGTATCAATTCTTTATAAAGGTTCATTAATACTCTGCTTCCTGGCTGTCAACAAATATTTCAAAATTAATTTAATTGCCTTGCACCTTGCTCATAATAAAGGAACTCTACTCTAAAATGGAGTATTTTAAAAATGCCACAAGTTCTAGCTTCATTGTACCAGTTAATCTAGTAAAGGCAGTGAAGTATTATCAACAGCAGACTTCATTTTTTGACTGCTTCAGCCACAATAAAGAGATTATGAAAATTCTAAATGCCTTGCAACTTAAAGCATATAAACTCTATTTTTCAAACTATATGAATAGCTGGAAGAAGCAGCTAAGAGCAAAGGCGAGCAGGGAATTGTAGAATAAAACTTTCATAAAGTCTCTACGATGTCTAGTGAGGAAGTCTCAGGGCTGGCTGCTTGGATGATTTAAAACCTTAAACACCATTTTGTTGACACATAATTCTTTTATATATTTTCAGTATATAAATTGTAAGCTCCTCCAAAGGAAACACAGTTTTTCACAGCAAAAACAAAGGAGGAAAAAAAAACCAGTATCTAACTCTTATTACATTTTAAGCACAAGATAACTTTGCAAGCAAGTAACTGAGTTTAGGAAATTGTGTAAGTCAGCACTCTGTGATGTATGCAGCAGGAAGGATTGCTAGGCAGCTTTTCTATTGGCACATACCTAACCGTTTTCATGTTTAATATTTTTTTCTTGTGGTTGCTAATGTGCCTCAAAAATATGGAAATGTAAAAACCAATAGATTCCATGGCTATAAATTGGATGGCACAGACAAGCCTTGCATTTCTTCCTTTGGGCCTCTGTAAAGCCTGAACAACAGCCAATGGATCTTTGGTCCTTTGAAGGAAGCAGGTCTGATTCATGACCTTATTTTCACTGAATGTAATAGAAGGATGGAGGTGAGGCTTTCCCTTCATTAAATTAAGAAAAGAACTGAGGCTCAATATGCATATATTGAATACAGAAATGAAATATGAAAGAACTATTGAAGGATAGATGGAAAGGTATGGATGGAATTGAGGCAACAGTGAATTTTATAGACTTTCTGAAGTTTATATTGGAGGTCCATCCTGGCTATTGCTAAGGCAATTTGGATCATGAGGAAAAAAAAAAATAGTCTCTCCCGAGATTATACAAGGTTTCTTTGAGAAATTAGTTGATCTTATATATATTTGTTTATTTATTCAATATGAATTTGTAGAGTTCTTACCATGTTAAAGGCATAACTGTAGATGTTGAGGACTGTCACAGTTCATTTTCAATGTAAGCATGTCACAATTTAGAATCACCTGAGCAGGAAATGTCAGCTGAGACACTGTCTTAACTGTCTTCATTGATCTGAAAAGTCCATCCCTAAATGTGATACTACCTTCTTATAGCAGCCCCCCCAAATAAAAAAACACTGAAGAGAGAGATTATTCACCTTTCCTTACTCATCCTTCCCTCTCACTACATAGTTAATTTGCCCTGAAGTGGCTGTTTTGGATTTCTTTGATGATATTAGAAGCAGTGTTTCTAGGCTTCTTTGGTAGACTGAGGGCCAGAGGTTTCCCAGGAACTTTATTGCCAGATTGGGTAGCTAAAGCACCCAGAATCATGGATAGACAAATACTACATTCTCAGCCTCTTGGTTGTAAGACAGCTACTGTTAATATTTTGATAATTCTAGTTTAATATGCATATCTATATCTATAAATATATTCTGTAAGTTCTGTTTTTCTAGGGAACCTGATTAATGAAGAATCCACTGGTGAGCGTGCAAGTTGCTAACATTAAGCAACTTGCATTCTAGAGGAGAGCCATAATCAACAAAGAAATACATGGCCACTTACTTTACTGTTTATTAGTCCTAAATCCTGTGAAGAACAGTACAGAATGGCCTGGGGCAAAGAGTGATGGGAATTATAATTTCAGACATGGCCAGGGAAAGTAGATCTCTATCAAAATGGAATGTAAGAAGGGGCTGTACAAGATCAGCCAAAACCATCAAAGAGTTGATGCAGAAGATCCACACAGGAAGCATGGGATGTATAGTAAGCAGCAAACTTGAAGATGGTAGGAAAGTAACAGGAAGCTAGAATATATAGGATTCTGGAGGGCCATCATGTATCACATTGGAGTTTATATGATGTGTTCTTGTGAAATCAACATAATAGGTAGGCAGACTTTATTTTCTAGCTAGAATTTGTAAATTGGAAATGAACAGTTTAGAGAGATCATATGCCTCAAACAAGGCTCATGCTAGCAAGTGCCATCTCATGACAACCATTTATCAACCAGTCCTACAAATGTTACACTCAGAAGAAGTCAGACATTTTTCTTCCACCACAGAACTCTATCAAAGATTTATCAACTCTTATTATAAACCATGAACATCAATTGACATCTTCCCATCAATGATGGTTTGCTTCCATGTAAGTAGGACAGCATCAGGAACCATCCTAGTTCATAGAAGGTCAAGGTGAAACAGCTTGACCTATGTTAGCTCAATTCATTTTGAGATCCTGGGATAGTATAACTTAAAATAATTTTTCAGATCTAATTCAACAAAGCAAATATAAAGATTAATACAATTCTAAGACAGTAAATACTTCTTCCAAATGCATGCAGTATAGTCTGTAGTAAAGTGTTAATAAGTACTTCTTTAATGGTATATTGATAATTACAATGAATTCATAAGTGTAATCATCACATTTTTCAAAATTTCCTAAAATGAAAAATTTTAAGAGGCATAAATTCTTGTGTTCGTCAAGGCAGGCCACAATTATTTTTTCAAAATTTCTCTTGAAAAAAAGACATAATTTAACAACAAAGCATAGCAGAGCCCTAAGTTCACTGTGTTGTATGGCATGATTTCACTGCGGCCTTGCTTATGAATAAATACACCATATACATTTTTTGTAATGTACATGTCATCACACCATCTGATACCAAAAAACACTACCTGAAATACCTTGGCTCAGATTTCGGTTGTAAATTTAGTATTTTGCTGTACATACAAAAATTACTGCTTTGAGAGACATGATGGCTTGATTAAGGAAAGCAAAGACTCTTTAGTATCTTCCCACTGTCACTCCTCATTGGGGAAGCATCCCACCAGCAGATTTTTGGATTCTACTGGGTTAGAGATTTAATTTTAAAAATTGCTATTTGAGGGGCTGGAGAGATGGCTTAGCGGTTAAGAGCACTGACTGCTCATCTAGAGGACCCAGGTTCAATTCCCAGCACGCACAAGGCAGCTAACAACTGTCTGTAACTTCCAAATCTGGCACCCTCACAGACATGCAGGCAAAATGCCAATGCATATAAAATAATAAAAATATTTTTTAAAAATGGCTGTTTGAATTATTTAATTTTATAGGAGATTGTCAGATGAACTTCCAATGTTTTCTAAGATGGCTCTAGACATCATTTTACAATTTTGTCTGAACAGTTTTTATGAAGCAGCATTGGTGGTATCTATAATTTTAAACCAAAATGCTGGATCAACTCTAAAAAATGCTGAAGACCTCTGTATGGTATAATAGCAAATATATAGCAGAGATTTAATTCTCTTTTACACTTATTTTTATCTTTTCTCCTCTAGCAAATTGTCTTTATCTAGGACTTTTCCCTCTGCTTCAGAGCCTGGCTATCATAACTGACTTTACAAGGTATCCATCCCATTCTGGCCTCAGTGCTTTCATTTTGCTGAAAGCATAGTGCCAAGTACTACTCTAATGCAATGGGGTGGTATCTTAGCTAGTTACATTTGCACTAAAACCAATTCCAACATTACTCCTGTGTTCCCAATCTTTAATCATCTCTTGTCTGTTTTTACATTAAGAACACTTGTCTCTTCTGGTTTTACCTTCCTTTACATTGAGACCCTTATTACCCTCATCTTGTATACTGTGGTAGTCTCTTTGTGTGTGTGTGTGTGTGTGTGTGTGTGTGTGTGTGTGTGTGTGTGTGTGTGTGTAATAAGAAGTTTCTGGCCTGAACTTTCCATCCTTGTTTAGAGGTTCAGACCTGCTCTCAGTCCTGCTGCCACTTTGCTCCAGAAACTTGTATTAATTTCATGCTGATTGACCTATGGCCCAGGCATATAACTTGCTAGCTCTTTTGTGTTAATTCAATCTTATCTTATTTGGCCATGCAGCTTGGTACCTTTTCTCAGAGTAGCATGGTTGTCTTCTTCTTTCCTGTGCATCTGCTGGTGTCTCTGCTGGTGTCTCTCTCTGCTCTTCCTATTCCCAGAGTATTCGTAGTCTGGTAACCATGTCCATACTTCCTGTTTGCCTTCTGACCAATTAGCTTTTTATTAAACCAGTAGGAGGGACAAATATTTACAATGTACCAGAGCACAGTCTCACATGTATGTATTTCTGAATTTTGTCAATTCATTCATTCTCTAGTCATTTCTACATTTTGCTTCCAAATGGTTCTCCCAAATTAAAAATCTAAATATTAACCCATATCTGGTTGGAAAGCTCTATGGGCTGGTCTTTACCCTGTGCAAATGCTAGATTCCATAGCACAGTTCTTAAGGTCATCATAATCTGAATCCAACCTTACTTTCCACCCTACTGTCTATTTTGCTTATATGTATTGTATACCTGTAACCATACCTAATTCCTCTATTTTTTAAAAAAAAATAGTCTATGATCTGTCCATCTGTCCTGCAGCTGACTTTCTGACTGATCTCTTCAGCATGGTGAAACTTAGGTTTCCTCTTCTTCAAAGGCTTCCTGAATCATGACCTGCCACTGTTCAATACTGTGCCTTCTTCCCATGTCAAGTTCAAACTGGAGTGGATGTCAAGGGCAGAAGAGAGGTTCTGTGTTAGTTCATAATTCTGAAATAATATAAAGAGAAAATAAAAGAAAGAAGGTTGGCCTCAGAAGAGGGGAGACACAAGTTTAAAACTACAGTGACGGGGAGTGAAGAACTGAAGGAGTTGGTGTTGATTTCTGTTGTGGAATCAGTTTCACAGCTCCATGAATTGGCTACTGTTAGTTTTAAATTCTTTGTTGCCATTGTGCATTGCCCCATAATCAAATAAATTAGGAAAATTATAGTTAAACATTGTGTTCAAGGTCACATCTAATATCTAAAACACATCGTTGTATATGAATACAAGACATAGTAAAGAAGACACAGCCACAGCAAACGCCAAGGCAAAGCATTTACTAGATTTTTCTAAGACAGAACGTATGCAATTTTTGGTACCAGATGCCTGGAAAGGGAGAAAAATTATAATTCCAACTGGTCAGTGGTCATAAGGTAGAATTCAAAACATCCTACCACATGGATAAACAAGAAAATAATTAGAAATCAAAATGTTAGAGAATTCTGCAGTGAGCATGAATGTAATCCACAGGATAAACAAGACTTGGTTGACATTTGACTGAATAAATTAAAACTCAAAGTAATTTGAATAAAAATTCAAGACGTGTATCAGAGAAGTTCAGAATAGGAGACAAAAGATGAAATCTTTCTTTGCCATTAAAGCTCTATTGGAGTAAGTAGGCATGGAAAGAAAGGTCAAAGGTCTTCTCTTTTTGTAGCATGATCCTATAACTGTGAGGGCTGCACTTGGTTGTTTCAGGGCTATAACTTGACTCTTGAAAAGTCCATTAAGCTAAAATGTATACATTCAAGACAGTGTGAGAGTGAAATTACCATGCTAACAGTAAATAAAAAGTCAATCCAAACCATCTACCTTGTCTCATGTTCCCTTGAAACAAGATTAATAATAACAAACCAAAGGCATTCTCCTAGGCTTTCATTACATTCTGTAAAAGAGGAGCAATAACCATCTACACAGCTATGGTGCTTGATATTTGACTGTCATGTTAATGGTCATGTACACACACACACACACACATATACACACGCCTGCGCACAGTAACACATACACACTCACTAGGTTTTGCTGGGTGAGATAGTTTCAGTTTCGTGAGGTTTATACAATTGACTCTATAGTTGATCTTTTCCCCTGTGTAAAATATTTTCTACAACATGATGGTTCCATAAGACTGTCAGAGAGGTTGAGTTTTCAAACTCTATCTTTACAGAATATTCTGGTCAGCCATAAATCTGATTTTCCACACTTAAAATATTTACTAGATTGTACAATATATTTCTGTTCACAGGAGGCTTAAAATTTATTTAAGTTGATGGTTACATCACTGAGGTAATCATGAGAGTTAAGAGCTTACTATTAATCCTCCCATTCATGTAACAATAGCAGCATTTAAAAAAATAAAAAAAAGCAGATACAGAATTCTTAGGGGAGAAAATTCAGGGTAGAAGGTTTTCCCTGGAGTCCAGTTATGATGCCACAACTCAATAATAATACAGTTACTAAGCCCATTGCCTAATATATCAAATCCATCAAGAAAAATAATTATACTCATATCAATTATCAGTCTATAAAGACCCAGTAGAAGGACACCATCCAAAGGTGATTGTCTAGTGCTTTCAAAATAAATGTCTTATCTCTGCCTTGGCATTTTCTGTGCCATCAAAAGGCCATTATCCTATGACAGTTCCATTTCACAGACATTAACATTAGATACCAGTTCTTTCTAAAGGCCCTTTACAATGCTTTGTCTCATTTGGTGGATTTGCCAAATGTTCTTCACATTTCATTAATAAATTGACCCACACAAATCCCTTAGGACTCTAGGGGAAATTAAGTTTCATTCTATCTTCTTCTACTATTCTAATTAATACTTTAACAATGAAAAGATGCTATCAATGGATCAATCAAGTCTAGTAAATTAAGCAGCACTGTTTAAATGAAGTGATGTAAAATGGAAAGTATCTTAATAATAGAACTATATGCCATACATAGCTGTATTCAATAATTATATACCAACTGTTATGCCAAGTACTTTACATGTCTTTTGTTTAGTTATTCCTTTTTCTACATACACACAAAAGAAAATACTGCAAGAGTTATTTCTTCAAGTTATGGCTGAGGATACCAAGACTTGAGTATGCTAAGTCAATTCAGAACTTGAATCTGCCTTCAAAGTCTTGGCTTATAGACATCTGTTTTATTGCCTTTGCACTGGTATTTTCTAGACAGTCCCAAGCATCAGCCTCAGGCATACCATATAGGCAGATTCTCCTCAGGTGATCTAGTCCTTTAAAGCATGTAGACTACAAAAAGTAAAAGCTGTATCTTTAAGCTACAACTAAATTATGTAGTAAAATGAAACCATGTTGTTAGTTTTCCAAGTTTATAGATACAAAGACAGGCTAAGAAATAAGAATCAATAACACTTAGGAGCTGGAAAAAACTGGAGAAATCTATTTGGTCTCACCCACTGCCTTCCAGAAAGTAAGCAGCAAAGTCTTTCAAGACAGGTAAAAAAATCTAATCTCTTAAGAATGGACCTCTTTAGCAAGCTATGGTGGCACACACCTGTGTCATAGTACTCATGAGGCAGACACAGGAGAAAAGGTACAAATTCAAGGCTAGCCTGGACTTCATAGAGAGTTCAAGGTCAACCAGTACTATATAGTAAGACCTTATTTCAAAAAAAGACAAAAATTAATAAATATGGAATCCAACAGGGCTGTTGTGGAACCATGGAGAAAAAGAAGAGAGAATGCTCAGACTATACTGCTTCCTCACTCAGTTCCCTCCTGAGCAACAGCCTGAAACATCAACATGCCTCCTCCCAGAGAGAAGTAGCCCTCCCACCCCAGTGTTGACCCCTCTCCCTCAATGTACTTCATCATCACCTCACACTTTTGTGATGACACTGTGGAGAACACAACCTCCCTGCATTTCAAATATTTCTGCTATTTAACTCAAACACAGTATCAATATTATTTCTCTTAAAAATGTCTTAGTATATTTTAATTGATTTTTAACACAATTCTCTTTGTAGAAATATTTAAAATATATGCTTTCCATTGTAATTCGATACTACATTGTGTGTTATTCTGGAAACTTGATTTATAGATAGTCCTAGGAACTCATTTGTTTCCTAGGCTGAAAATTCCCATATAGCTCAATACCTCCATTGTTATACATATAATAGAATGATCGAGTGTGGAAGGCAGATAATCATATATAAACAAGATTTACAAAAAAAAATCAGCCTAATTTTTTCAATGTAGGAGTTAAACTCAGAGAAAATTGTATGCTAGAATAATAGATCTTCATAAGGAGAAGAAAAGAAAACAAACAAATAAAAGGGGGAGGGGAGAAGTTGGTAGTGGGAAGAACAAAGTACTTGACTATGCTTTAATTCCAAGCCCTTCATTCCTAGCTACTAATTCAGGTAAACTTTTGTACAAATGATATTGGCATTGAACTGAAAGAAAACTAAACCATCAAATTGCATTTAAACTCTGATATGACAATTGAAGACAAAGATACTCAGACTGAAGGTTGCTTCTCAATCCTTTTAATCATCTGTTATGTCCTGACATTCTAGAGGTCTCAGAAGAGTGAATGACAAACAGTGTTCCATATGTGCAGCTAAAACTACCCAGAGCAAGGGTAAGTGACAATTCAAGCACCCTGGCTCCCAGTGATTAATATCAATACACTGGAGCATCTCTTCAATGACCTATATGATGGATAAAGTCACACATACACACACACACACACACACACACACACACACACACACAGAGGCAGAATATATACATGTGCACACACATGCACAAATTCTCTGAAAGTGTGACCTGGAGAAACTGCACTATTCTCCACCCTCCTGTGGGAGTTGTTCACTGTTTACTTATTATGCAAGTTTTGGGGGAGATTTTACCTATATTCCTGGATTATCTCCTATGAATTTCCAAACCAGAATCTAACACATTCTCTTCCCTTCCCTCTCTCATTCAGTCAATAGATAATTACTGAACTAATCCACATTAACTATAATATAATTTCTTTAAATTAGCTTCCCAAGACACTTTGGCTCGACCCTAGATATAAATGGGCTTTCTCTGCCTCTGGAATATCCATGCCCTCCAAGTGCAGAGGCATTTTGAAAGGAAAATCATACAGCAAAGATTCACTGTACTGGGTTTACTGAAACACACACACACACACATAGACACACATACACATAGACACATGCACACACACACACATGACTACCATCACCAAATATACATCATTTTTAACAAACCTGCACACTGTTGCTTTCTCAGGCAGGGTGACACGCTGAAATCTGAGAATATTCTGTATTCTCAAACAAGAAAAATTAAATCCTATTTATGAGTATACATGAAAATAAGTAGTTTTGGGTTTGAGTGTGATTTTTTCTTCTGGTTATCAGAGTCAATTAGATGTGTATTATGTTTCATAAGAGTAGCATTTGTGATCACGAGGAATCAAGAAGAATTTTCTGTATATAACATGTCTTCTCCATCACACTTTGTTGTAAATACTGAGTCATGAAAGGGTAAATTCTTTCTTAGATCCACACTGGGAATTTATGTGTGTATACATGGTACTGGAATTTCTACAATGACATGATAAAAAAAAATTTCAGATTTAAATGCATCCTCAATCACTGTAAGAAATTATGCCAAACAAGCTAAAATATATTCAAGTCCTTACGGGAAAATGTTTTAAAAGAAAGTTGTGCTTTATTTAATGAGAGCAATGTTTTGCTACAAAGAGAATCATTTTTATGCTCCAACAACCAAATATTTTCTGTTATATGCATGTGTGACATGAATGCACAATTTGGGGCAGTAATTTAGAGTCAAATCCCTAATACTCAACGTTGTTCTTTATCCTCACACCACACCCTTTCTTAATCACCCTGTATGTAGCTGCTCATATAAATTCTGTAACTGAAAAGGGGAAGGAGGAAATCTAACAGAAAATTTCTTGCCAGATGGAGAAAATTGAAACATTACCCTTGTTTCTTTGCCAGCATAGATCCATTTTGACAAGCTGGAAATGATTTATGGGGAAAAAAACATATTTACACTGGCAGAGATGTTATTAATTGCCATACAATGTTCACATTTTTGCATTGCTCTGTATATGATTACTTATGAGGCTTACATATACAGAGCAAATATGTGGCTTTTCTGCATGCTGATTATTGTATGACAGACAAACTTACAATACGTGATGCCAGCCATAAATTTCTTTTAAACCTTTACCGACAACACCGCAGTGAAGACAAGACAAAACAGAAAATCTGCAAACAACACTGAGAGGAAACAGGTCTTTATGTGCATCTGTATATACACAGGCACACACACATTGATGCAACCAGCTTTAAAGAACTGTGTACAGTACACTGGAGTTGATGAATAATATAACATCATCAATGCATAAAATATTACCTTTATTACATAAAACCACAGCTGAAGAAGACCCTAAATGTTGGAAAACAAAAATATTAAAGCAATATATAATTTCCAAATCTAAGGATTTTGCATCATGAAACCTCCCAGACTTGTTAACATCTACAGAAGTTTGGAAGCATACTGTTAGAAATCTTATTTTAAGTGGTTTGGAAAATGATAATACCTTTAGAAGAGAAATTTCCCTCCCATACATGTGTAGTTGTAGTAAAAAGAAAAATTAGGCTATTTAGTGAAAATAAAAGCAATTGCAATGATGACAAGGTGATTAATCATCTGTACTGACCATTAGCTGTCTACACACTTATTGCTCTTACAACACTGTCAACTTCTCACACTAATGTAGATGGATATATTTATTACTACCTGCAATTCCAGATTTTAATCTCATATTAGAAAGATGTTCTCATATAACAGCTACTTTGTCTGGGAATCATTTATAATACATCTATGTCCACTGAGGACATTCTAAGATAGCCTTATTTCTATGTGTGGAAATTAATTTTGAAGGTCTCAATTTCAAACAGTTATATCAGCATTCCTACAAGCATTTGTACATGGCTGTTCCCTTAGGTTTAATGCTTTAGTAGCACAGTCTCTCTACAATTAGTTTTATGCTCCTTAAATGTAAATCAGATGTAAGTCTCCATAAACACTCACTCTCTGTGGTGTTTTGCAGCACATTTCTATAGTATTAGGTTTACTTGAGCAGGCAAATGATTGTAAATACAAAACAAAAGTGTGGGAGTGTGCCAAAACTATAACTTTGCTGTTTATGATTTACCCAACTCCATCTTTGCTGGGGAAAATATGTTCAATGTGTCTATTTGAAATTAGTTCATATATAAGAGTTTGCTGTGGATGATTAATGAGGGTAGTCCAACTTACATAAGATTCATCCCCTTCAAGGTCAAACTGTCCCACCGGGAATTTGGGCATTTGCCCAGCGACCCTCTTGTGGGTGGTCTTTTCTGTTACTGAGACAAAACACTCAATAGGAAACCAGAACTGTCGAGCTGCCAAGCAATGCATTCAAGACACTTCTGTCACACCATCTTTCCTTAAAGTCATATGAGTTCCAAGCCTAATGTCTGGGAAAAGGCCACTTTCCTAGGCTTTATAAGTTCATGCATTTGCACATGTCACTGACAACAGAAACTTTTAATAACATGTCTTCTGTATCCAACCGTATGCTAACTATTGCAGGACAGCAAAGATCATAACAGAACACATTGTTTCTATTGTTGTTTTAATGAGTTAATAATTCGAAACACAGGCATGTATCCAGAATATATTTGCTTTGTGGCAAGATTCTTTTAACCAAGAATTTCAGAACGGGTTTGGAGAACACTATGTGAAAATGGCTGCAAATGCATTCTCCTCTGTTTACATAATTTAATTATGTATATATTTCTCTCCATCTCCTTAGTATCAGAGTGCTGAAACTTGGTATCTGTTGGGCTTAGCTCTACTGGCTGGATTTTGAAATTAAGTATTATTATTACTTAGATATCTGTTCAACTCCTGAGCCAACAAATACTTAAAGCCTGACCATTTAAGATCAATTGAACAATCACATTATTGTCAGGAAGAAAAAAAAATCTTTATTTCAGTTTAAGATGTCTCCAACAACAGCAGTGGCCCAGAAACATACCCAGAGGCCAGGAGTTTGGGGCAAGGACACAGTGTGTAGCAACCGCCACTTTGACAGGAAGCAGCAATACCTACAAAGAGTAGAAAACTTAATCATTGATAAATGTGGAAATAAACCACCCTGCATGTCTCAATACTTTGCAGAAAGATATGGACAAAACATGAGAGAGGCAATTGCCCATTGTATTCGGGTACCCCACCCAATAGGCAAGCACCTTCCTTGGGATGGTAATTTCATTATTGGCAAGAATGGCTGAAGGGAGATGCAGAACACCTTAGCTCTGTGTCTAGACACTGGGTAGGAAACATGAGACTCTGCCTTGCCACAGAGACAGAGGGGCTCCTGTTGACTGCTAGCAATGTTTGAAGATGTAGAGCCCAGGCACATAGCACCAAATGATTCCTGGGTGCAATGGCAGTTTCATCTTTCCAAGTTGTGGCATCTTTCTGGAGAATTTGTTGCCAAGTACTTTTTGTCTTCTATGTTTTAAGTCTAGTTTAAAAATACTCCACAGCTATGTTTTAAAATCCCTGCTAGTCTAACACATCCCTTTTCTGCTTCAACAGAGCTGGTACCAATCATCTCTAACTAAGAACTCCAGCCAGTACCAGAACCAGTCCAAATGCCCATGTAATCATGGCACAAATTCTAGACTGTGCATTTAAAAATATTTCCACTCATTTTCTGTTTCCATCTAAGAATTTTGTATGCAACTTCAAGTTTATAGGTATACTAAAAAGATATAAAATTCAAATATCTACTGATAATAAACCACAATTTTTTTAAAAAATTGCTTAATACATTTGCAATTTTACCATCTACTACAGATAAATTCTCTAATATGACTATAAAGATAATTTTACACTATTGAGATAGATGTCCTTACTTGTCTAACACAGTGGCTATCAGCCTTTCTAATTTTGTGACACTTCAATACAGTTCCTCATGTTGTGGAAACCCCCAACTATAAAATTATTTTTGTTGCTACTCCATAACTGTAATTAAGTTATGAATTGTAATGTAAATATCTGTGTTTTCCTATGGTCTTAGGCAACCCCTAGAAAAGGGTCATTTGACTGAAGGGTAGCAGCTCATAGGCTGAGAACCACTGTTCTAACACACTACAATTCAAAGATATACTAATTTGGTTCTTCCTTAGAAAGGATGGTAGGGTAGTATTAGAAGACTTGGTTTTCCATGTTAAATTGTTGTGTTCCTGTAAGAGTAAGGAACTTATGTATGGAAAGGAAAGTCATTGTATTCATAATATACAATAGTTTGAAGGCTGAGCTGAGGTTGGCTGGTGTTGTATGGTGTGACAGTATAAAATGTGTTCAGAACCAAGGCTGTGGTAAAACTACTCACTGTAGCACAAGGAAGCACTGACAGAAACATTTTTACTTTATTAGACATTTGATTTCAAATTATTTTCTGCTGTTGTACAATTAAAAGTCTCTCACTATTGCCAAATTTTTCACAACCCCTACATTCATGACCGCATATTGGGTTGTAACCCATGTTAATAAGCTTTGTTCTGTATTATCCAGATCTTAAATCCTGAAAATGATGACCTTGACAATACTATTTATTCTCAGATCCTACAAATAGTAGCAAACCTCTCAGAGAATGATTGCAGGTTCACTTATATATTGGATATATACAGCACTTAGAAGGTTCACAGAACACACTGTTCAATCCAGCTTGCCTACTGCCAATGGCTGTTATTAATGAGGAGGGCCAACAAACACAACTTTGAGACCCATGGCCATAAATTCATCCTGTGTATGCTGCATGTCTTAACAATTCACCTCTTCAGCAACTGAAATCTTTTGATCATATTTCAACCGCTTGTTTGATGTGTCATTTATAATGGAGAGCTTTAGAGAATGGTTGTATAAACATACGAACCTCTTTTTCTCACATTTGGCTTTACAAGGAATGAAAAGGGAGACATATACCTGTATTTTCTATCTTCTTACGTTCTTCTAGCTCACAATTATGGTGGATATTAAAGTGAAATAAGAAATAGATTTCCTATGTCTCCCCTCAATGTTGTGCATAAAGATACTAAATATATGCTAACTGATTGATAGCCAGTTTTTAATTTGATTACTAGAGCCATCTGGGCCACTAAAGTCATATAGTTCATACCCAACCATCTGGAACTTCCTCTGACCTCAGTCTGGTTCCTATTAGCTAGCACTAATGCTACAAACCACAAAGTCATTCAGAGATGTGAGGACTTTGTTTATTCTGATCTACCTGACTCAGGAGGAGAGAATTCAATTCAGCATTCTTCTCTAAATTCAAATGCAGTGACTCCAGAGTAGGGCTACCCAGGCATCACAGTAGTTTTCCCAAGGAGTTTCTGAAGAACATTCCTTATATCCTGGTATGGGCAGCCAAGAGATTTGTTCTCCTGAGTCTCTCAAGAAATAGCGGAAGAGGAGAATGACGCTTGCCTTTTCTCCTCTTGGAGAACATTGTCACTGACTCCTCTCAGCATCCATTTTTAATTGTCCAGTTTCCCAAAGGCACCAGAGACAGTGTGATTATTGGGTTACCTACTGTCATATGTATAATAAATCTAACTGCTTTTATTATCTAGCAAGACATGTGGTTTTTGTTTGTCTTTTTCCTCCTTCAACCTAAGGCTTCTGGTTAAGGCTAAAGCCAATTTCCAGATTATTTTTTCTCTGTCAAATCGAAAATGGATGTGTCAAATATGCCAGCCTGCATAAGGCCGTTTCCAAGTCTGGTTCCCACAAGAAACGTATATTTAAAAACATACAATTTAATGTATTGTGTTATATTTAAGCTGAATATATATTTCACTTTTCTCAAGTCTTTGAACTGGTCATAGCAAGAAGACCTTTCTTAGTCTTATTTAATGCCTTCAGTATTAGGAATCCATTTGTAAGTGGGGAAGGGACTTCTTAAACATTTCTCCTATGAGTTGGTGTTCCTCTGGCACTCTCTTCACACTCATACCAATTTCCCCTTAATCTTCTAAGTGATATATGGAAGAAAGAAAACACCCCATGTCCTCCAGGTCTGATCCTGGACCAGAAGAAGGTAAGGAAGATGATAAACATTAACAGTTTCTATCATCTTTCTCACTTTCAATTAGCTATTCCTGTGTTCCAACACCGTGGTTGCCCTTCAGCAAAAGTGATTTTCACCTTCCATTGTAATTGCTGTCTTCTTGCCTACTTTCCTCATGAAAATGTATGATTATTGTCAATTTTTGTCTCTTTTCCACCCAGTATAGAACCCAGTGAATAAAGATAATAGTAGACTGTAGCAACCAACCACAATTTCCTTTCATACAAGTATGCCCTATTCTGAAACAGCACATTGCTGTTGGAACTACCATAAATGTTTTAGTCCGGGACTAGAGCATTTTCTCAGCATGTGTGAGATCCTATGCAATGCTCTTTAAAGATATTTAAAGATAAGAGGCCATGGGAATGGAGATTAGCAATACTAGAAAAGGATCCTCTGCAGTAAAAATGGATATATGTAAGGCTACCTAAGGTCATCCAATTTCAACTGAGATGTCGTGTGTGATGCAACCACATGAACCACCCAGCTGAGCCAAGTCTAAACTAAGCCATAATAAAAACAGTTTTAACACATACTTTATTTAATTTTTGTTTTTAAGATAGGGTCTTGTTTTGCTATAAAGGTTAGATTCAAACTTCTGGCCTCAAGTTCCCAACCAGCTTAATCCTCCTCAATAACAGGGATGATAGACATGCACCGCTGAGCCTAGAAAAGGCATTGATTCGGAAGTAAGGATAGTTTGCTAGGCATCAACACATAACACAGAATCAACACAGATTCTGTGAGTGTCTGATATAAATGTGTTGGATGAATTCATGAATCGATTGATTGAGAGTAGAGAATCTTATCACATCATTGCAAGTCCTAGTACTCAGAGCCAGAGCATTGCCATGACAGTCTTTGATGTGACGATTTCATCTGCCCTTTGTGTGGATGCTCAGACCTCAAGGTACTGATTTCCTACATCCTACTGGCACCTAGAAAGTGTAGCAGAGTCCTACACAGTGTCCTTAAAAGGCTTTTGCCTTCTAGCCTGTCATTTTTTGAGCAATATAACTTTACATGTAGTTAGAACCTGTTGTATAAGGAGAGAAAAGGCCCCAGTTTGCCTGGGATCATTCCAATTTAATACCCCTTTTACTCCAGGTACCTTAGTCTGAATGAGAAATTATCTCTGACTCTCAGCTTCTTATAAATGAGAAATAGTGTTAAAGGGGGACATACCAGGTTGTTTTGGAACTGAACAAGTTATCATAAAAGTTTAATAGGGCACTGCAGAACAATAGCTATTGCTTACTAATAATACTGGTTAATATCTTTTAAAAGAAGGATGGCTAAGGAAAAGATTAAAACTTATTGCACTTTTATGCCAAATCTCTGCTACCTGCTATGACACTAGCAGTAACCATAGTCCTACATTGGATGCTTACTAGGTCCCTGATGCTGAAAGAAGCATATTATATGTAATATACATGCCCATCACGTCTATGACCAGTAACTATAAATCAATAACACTCATAACCACCAGTTCACTTTCTCTTTCAACTGGCTTCTGTGGAAAAAAAGTTCTGGAATGTGGGAATGTAGCCAGATATTCATTTCGGGAACACTAAATGCTGCATAATGGGTTAAGATAGTCTCCAAATGCTTTTGAACAAAAAAAAGTTTTATCTAGACTTCATAGAACCATGAGACACAATTTTCATCACCTATTAAGATGATTTGTTCACTTATATGATCAAGATTATTATAGTTCATTTTCTTTTTTTCTTATTTTTAAGATGTGCAAATCTGAGATCTAGGAAAGTTAAGTGACTTTTTTAAAATCATTTATTGAGGAAGAAATAGATTCCAAACATCTGTCTAGCTCCAAGACTTCCCTCAAAACCTCCTTATGTTGTGGCTCAGTGGTAAAATGCTGGTCTCCTCTGCTTCGGGGCCTGAATTCAATTCCCAAGGCTAAGATTAAATTAAAAGCAAACAAACAAAACTGAAATCTCTTGCAAAAGAAAACATTGCCTACCTTATTGTGGTCATTGTTCTTAAAATGTTATTAAGGATAAGTACATCTGACTGACCTGTCAGATCCCAAAGCTTCAGAGGGACAAGGGTAGGCTGCTGTACAATGTGAGAAGATGGGTAAGGACATCAATAGGTAACATTCTGAGGTGGTGAGAAAGGGAGACAGCCAAAGAATGCAGAGTCAAACCAAGATCTTTAACTGTGAGCAGCAGAACCAAAATAGGAAAATACCATGTGTGGAGAATGAGAAATAGAAACATTTCAACATAGGCCATGAAAAATGGAAATTATCAGACAACTAACAGTTTGAAATAAAGTCAAAAATGGAAGGGGGAAGAGGAAAAACTAGGAGATTAATTTTTCTGTTTACTTTGCTGACAGGGCAGGCTCA
This sequence comes from Sigmodon hispidus, assembly GCA_004025045.1. Classification (NCBI taxonomy): domain Eukaryota; kingdom Metazoa; phylum Chordata; class Mammalia; order Rodentia; family Cricetidae; genus Sigmodon; species Sigmodon hispidus. The sequence goes on along the minus strand of PVIH01012359.1, from coordinate 11,332 downwards.
GCCTTCTCCATTTTCAACTAAAATAAGCTGTGCTTTAGGTCCAACTCTTGGGCAGAAACACTAATGTCTTCCCATTATCCATTGATGGGTACTTTATACTCATTTTACTGTTGCTTAATAAATAAATTAGGACATAGCTAAACTTGTTCAACAGCCAGTCATTAGTGCAGTTAGATCTACTGTTAGAAAACTGAAGGGCTATTGACTCTGCTCAGTTTAATGAAGGAAAATGAGTCACAGGAGATCTGGGCAGGATTGACTCATAGTCTCACCAGCAGGCTCCTCTCCATTGTAAACTTTTCCCTATCACTCATAGTCAGCCAGAAGCTAAAGGAATGTTCAAGCTTCTTTGCTAAATGTCCTTAGTTTAGACAGACTGAAACTTAGAACAACAGGAAGTCAACCTTTCCCAGGTAAGGGAGTAGCTACATAAAAAGTTAGCATGCAGGCATGAGCCTTGCAGAAATTGAATGAGGCACTGTTCTGGAAGTACTCAAGAGTCCATCTTTCAGAAAAAAAAAAAAAAAAAAAAAAAGAGCCCATCTTTCAAGATAGAAGAATTTCATGAGTACAAAGACCTTTCTGATATGATGGGAATCAAAAGGGAAAGTTCCCCAAATCAGAAAAATATCTATCAGATGATGTCACCAGATACCCACAATGCTATCCTACTGCCCTCAAATGGTTTTTTGGCTTATTGAGAGAAAAGTTGCTGTTTTCCAAAAGACAGTGCAAATTTCTGAGTGAACACACTGTGACTAAAGATACATGTATTACTAATGTGTATGATAAGGAAATTTACCACTTTTCAAAAGAAATGGTACCAAATGTGTAAATGGGGTCAGTTGCAGGCATTGATGGAATCAGCAACAGGCTTCTAAGATATGAATGCAGGAGAGGCAGTCTCTCTCTAGTGAAGAAAGATGATGTCCTGAATATTATGTAACTATGTTCTAAATATTTAATTTTTAGAATTTATTTTATTTTTAATTGTATGTATATGAAGTGTTATGCATATGTGAATGCAGATACCTATGGAGTCCAGAAGACAACCACGGAGTTGTAAGTTTACAACAGGCCACTGAAAGCTACTTGACATGAATGCTAAGAATGTCCTCTGCAAAATCAATAGAAGCTGTTAACCACTGTGTCATCTCTTGAGTATCTATTTTATCTGCTAAAGATTCATTTATTTGGGATGTGTACACAAGCATGTGTGTGTGTATGCATGTGTATGTGTGTGCATTTTTGTGTGTTGTGTCTGTGAAGGTGTTTGTGGAGGCCATGAAAGGGTGTCAAATTTCTTGGTCCTGAAGCTACAGACATTTGTTGCTTTTAATTCCAGTTCTCTGGTAGAACAACAGTACACGTTCTTAACTACTGAAACATCAACCCAGCCCCCAAAAGAAATTTATTTTAAAGACTTGGCTAATACAGTTGTAGAAGTTTTACTAGCACAAAATCTGTTGAGATAGGCTGGTGGGTTAGAAACTTGAAAGGGGTAACAATTTCAATACAAAGAACACCTTCAGTTAAATCACTTTTTTTACCAGGAAGCCTTTTATCAAAATTGGATAAAACCCACCCACATTACCCAATATTATCTATTTTATTCTATGTAATATTGATTCCATGCAACAAACACTTTACCAGATATATTCAGAATATTTGACTACACATTGGGACATTGTGGTTCTGATAAGCTGACACATAAGATTAACATTTCCTAAGTATGGGATGTCAACTAGAATGAGGAATAATGGCTGACTAGGACAAAAACAAGCTGAATGGGAAAAGAGAAAGAGGCTTATGTAAAGAATATATGATGGAGAAGTTAGGATGCTGAAGGACCAACACAAGGGTGGCAGTGGTTTGATCTGCTTTGATCACCTCTTCATCCTCACTACCACAATGGAAACTTATATGACTGGTATTTTATGAGTATTTGTAGGATAAGTCCAATTCACAAGGGTATGGATAAGGAGTGTCATGGAGTTTAGATATATCTTTAAGACACTGAGAAGTGATTAGAGGCTGGTGACTTGTAGGTCATGTTGCATTCTCTGAAATTTTCTGGATCTAATGTGAAAGCAGAGCTGGAAGAGAGGCAGGGAAGGTGGCATGTACAAGAAAAAGAAGTCAATGATCTTTCCAATAATCTGAAGAAGAAAGGAGAACACTTGAGACCACCATGGAAATGATGAGACTATGATTGGCATATGTTTAAAATACATAGTTAAAAGATTGATTATTTTATTGAATTAAGAACCTGAAATGTTAAGGAGGCAGTTCAATAAATAGAAAAGATGCATTATAGTTGTTTTAATGTATACAAGTTTTGTCATCTTCTCAGTCATATAATCATAAAAATAAAGGAGGCTTTTACATTAACAGCCATCTTCTGCACACAGACACACACACACACACACACACAACAACTTCTCTGCTGAGATTAGTAGATAAACATAGAACTTGTCAAAGTGCATAGAAAAAGTAACAAGGGAGTATTCAGTCATAAACGAGGTTTATATATCGCACTCCATCCCCTTAAGGCTCAAAAAAGATTGCAGAGTAAGAAGCAGAAAGACTGTAAGAGCCATAGGCTAGGGAGGAACTTAAGAGAACACTGTCTCTGGACGTGAAAGAACCACTGCTCTTATGAACTCACAGAAGCTGTGATCTGTCAGGGTCTGTGAGAAGTCCCATAAAAAACAACCAGTCACACATTCAATCAGCAAGAGCATTTATTAAAATTACCAACATCTAAAAATCTGAAAATGGGGCAAACAGTGACCCTGGGAGGAGTTCGAAAGCTCCTTTTAAACAAGATTAGAGAAATTCCAGAAAGAGTAAGTTACTCTGGGGGTTGATCAGTAGGTTTAAACAAAGAGTTTATGGGTAGTTATAAGATTGGTAGGTGTCTCTAGCAGTTAGGAACTTTCCAGCAGCAGGGTAGAGAAAACTACCTTTAGATAGCTGAAGGCTGTGGGGGTTCCTGCTCATTGGTTGATCCTGAGTTGTGGTTTCCCAAGAACTTCTTGCTCAGCTTCAGCCAGGTCTGATAAATGGAAACTGAGGCTTGGTCTCTGGCAGGACTCTAGGAGCAAGTAATGACCCTAGTCTGGCTCGCCAGCCTCTCAGTTGTTGCACACGACCTGCATAAGACCAAGCCAGAAAACAATTTGGCATTTAGAAGAGAGGTGTCCACATGACCTCATCCCTAGCTGAGGAATTACTGACAACTGATGGCCTTGGGTAAAAGGAGAGTCAGCCGTGCTTCAGCAGAAGGCCCCACATCATGAGTATATGTGAAACACAGATTGAATTCAATATGTTTAAAAGAAAAACAAGACCTGGAGGTAGGAGAGGGTGGGGGAAAATCTGGAGGAGTTGAGGAATGAACGTGAGTATGAGCAGTGTTGAGTGCATGTAAAAAATTAACAAAGTATACATTACAAAAAGTACTTTGACAATTGCTCAAATAAAGAGAAATTGAATTACTCAGATACTGAAAGAGAAAGTTTGCATGACCTTGCCTCCAGTGTAGAATCACCTAAGGAATTATCAAGGGAAGTTACTGAAAATAAGTAATCCATGATTTATAAGTTAAATTTAGAACCTAATGTGCATTAAACATTGCAAATTTATTCTATAGATCTGGACCAAAGGCCCACACATAAACATGAAATAAAAAAAAAATGTAGGCTCAAGAGTACATCTGAAGACTATCAGAAGGAAAGGAATAAGTTCATAATTCTTAGTACAAAGGGTAAAGTGGAATGAAGAAGACAGAAGCTATGATGATTATTAGAATCCTGAGTTAACCTCTGAAGCCACACCTTGCCCTGAGTTCTGACATCAAGCCTCATTAAAAAAAATTCTTGCCACTGGCGCCCTCCCTTGCTTCTTCCCTCCAAGGAGTGTTCTCTCTCTCTCCCTTTGTCTCCCTCCCTCCCCTTCTCTCTATTATTATAATAATAAAGTGCTTCTACATAGAAACAGCCTCTAAGTATCTCCTGCCACCCCCCACTGCCTCTCACCACATCCCCTTCATAGGGCATGAGGTCTCTCCATTCAAAGACCCCCATCTGCCTGCTAAATGGGTAAAGAGTTATTATATCATGCCAGACCAAAAATATGATCTTAACAATGATGCTCAAGCAAATAAAAGAGAAGACATCAAAATTAAGAATGATAATCAGCTGCAAGTTGAGCAATGTAAGGATAAGAAATGTGTCTACTGATACTGATGAGATGTTTGTGTACATTTTTAAACAACAGAATATGTATGTATATATATATGTATATATATACATATATATATAATGTGTTGTGGTTATCAAGGAGACTCCTGAAGGTTGAGAGGTACTGACATAAAGACTGAATAGAGCAAAGGGTGTGGAATAGCTTGTGACTTTATAATTATTTATGAAATGATATAGATAATACGTATCAATATTTGTCTCCCTACTAGAGGCAAACTCCATCAAAGCAAGCATCATATGTGTGTTTCTTTAAATTCTTATCAAGATAGAATTCATATAACATTAAGGCATGCACAATTCAGTAGCATCCTTACAATGTTTCATATAACTATCACATTGGTGTCTTTTTAAAACAAACAAACAAACAAAAAAACCATTTTAATTACCCCCAAAGAAAGTCTCATTGTTATGCGATGATAACACATTTACCCAGTGTGGCTGGCAGATGTTGATGGATGGGGGCCTCATGCCCCATGTGGGCACAGTGGAAGGCAGCATGGTGGAAGACACTTAGACTGGGTCCATGTGAAAAGGCTATTATTATAGAGAGAAAAAGAAGAGAGAGAATGATAAAAAGAGAGAAGAGACAGGAAGGGGGTTGAGGAGCACATCCTGTAGCAGGGTGGGGGAAAGGAAGAATGAAAATAAAAAGAGGGGTTGAAGCTGGAAATTGTTCTTAAATGGAGATGGTGCAGCTGAGCTAATTACCATTGACTAGATGTGGCATCAGGGGCTAGTCCAGAATTCTAACATCCTTCACTTTTAGATTTTATCAAAAAGGTGAGTTATTAATGGCAAGTGGGAGTGGGGAAGAAGACACATATATTTTTGTTCTTTATTTATACTGCTTCTTGTAGAATCTGGGATAAAATGAGTGATGTGAGGGAAGAGGCATCCAGCTAGTTGTCATCCTGGAAATCTCAGACATCTGTCCCCAGAGGAGCTGAGGAGGCATGTTGCAAAGGTGAAGTCTCAGGAATTTGTCGAGGTGGCAGATGCTGTGTTCTAAAAATTTTTGTTGTCTGGCAGAAAGGTTGGGCGTCTGCAGGAACCTGCAAAAATCTGAAGAAAAGCTGGAACAGATTTACATTTTGGTGTGTCATAGCAGCTACGGTTCTGGGTTTTTCAACGTGTCTTAGGCACAAGGAATGACGTATTCTTTTCCATAGTTGCTAGGCACTAATCTTGTCACAGGAAATTGGCCATTCAGGCTACTATTGGATATTGGTAGGAGTCTTAGCTGGGGTCATCCTTGTAGATTTTTGGGAGATAATTTGTGCCAGATTTTGACCTGACCCCAAAATGCCCCCATTGCCAGTAATCTCTTTTAGTACTCTCCCACACACACCCCCACCCTGATCGCTCATGTTTCCATCCCCCACCTGACCTCAGTCCACTCATGAAATCTCTTCTATTTTCCCTTCTATGGGAGATCTGGGCATCTTCCCATGAACCTTCCTTGTTACCAAGTCTTTCTAAACTGTGGATTGTAGCATAGTTATCCTTTATGTACAGACAATATCTACTTATGAGTGAGCGCAGACCATGTTTGTCCTTCTCAGTCTGGGTTATCTCACACAGGATAATTTTTTCCTACTTCCATCCATTTGCCTTCAAATTTCCTGGTGTCCTTGTTTTTAACAGCTGGGTAATACCCCATTGTGTAAATGTACCACATTTTCTTTATCCATTCCTCAGGTAAGAGACATCTAGGTTGTTTCCAAGTTAATAGAAGAGAAAGTGGGAAGTAATCTCGAATACATTGACCGAGGAGACAGCTTCCTTAAAAGAATACCAATAGCACAGACACTAAGATAGACAATAAGTGGGACCTCACGGTATTGAAAAGTTTCTGTAAGGCAAAGAACACCATCAACAGGACAAAGCAGCAGCCTACAAAATGGGGGAAGATCTTCACTAACCCCATATCTGACAGAGGGCTGACTTCCAAAATATATGAAGAACTCACAAAACTAGAAATCAACAAACGAAATAATTCAATTAAAAGAGGAGTATAGATGAAAACAGAATTCTCAACAAAAGAATCTGAAATGGTGGTGCAACACATAAGGGCTAACATCCTTAGCCCTCAGGGAAATGCAATTAAAACGACCCTAAGATTCTGCCTTATACCTGTAAGAATAGCTAGATCAAAACCAGTAGCCACAGCTCATGCTGGAGCGGAATTGGTGCAAGAGGAACATTCCTCCATTACTGGTAGGAGTGTAAATTTGTACAGCCACTTTGGAAGTCAGTGTAGTGGTTCCTCAGAAAACTTGAAATCAACTTAACCGAAGACACAGCTATACTACTCTTGGGCATTTTCCCAAAAGATGTTCAATCGTACCACAAGGACACTTGCTCACCTATGTTCACAGCAGCTTTATTTGAGATGTGATATTTTTTCTCTTCATTCCTCCCCAACACACTGGGCAAGTTTTTCAGGTTTCTACATACTAAAGCACACACCAGTGTGAAATAGTATGTGGCTAAATTCCATTAATGTTTCAAGTGCATGTTATTTACCTATTCATCAGTTCATAGATGTTTAGGTTGGTGTCTAAAAAGCTGCTGTGAACATTGGATAAACATTTGTGAATTCATGACTTCTAGGAAACATGTGTTTAATATTTTTAGGGAGAATAAACTTGTTTTCATAGTAGTGATACTACTCTACAGTCCTATCAATACTGCAGAAGATTCTGACTTTTCCACATCATCACCAACACTTTCTGTTGTTTTGTTTTTAAAATTATAGGCATCCTTGCATATATGAGGCAAGGACTCTTTAAGGCTTAGATTTGTACCACATTAATGTACTATGCTTCCTATCTTCTCCTATTCTTGATGGACATTTACATACCATACTCTCTTTGAAATTATCTAGAAAAATGTTTCTTTTGAAGGTAGTATCTTTTGTTATTGAATTGTTAGAATTCTTTATATTTGTAATATATATTTATATTTGTAATAATATATATTATATAAAATATATATCTTATATCTTATATATGACATATCCCACATATACCATCACATCTGTCTTTATATGTGCTTATATTTCTACCAGTATCACAATGCCTAGTGATAATTAATCTTGATTTTCAACTTGATTTGATATGGAATCAGCTAAGAAACTAGGTGGATTTGTCAGAGTATTTCCAAAAAGGATTAGCAGAGATGGGAGAAGAGTCTCCCTCAGGGTGAACAGCAGTAACCCAAATAAAGAGATCCAAGAGAGAAACAGGACTGCTTGTTCTCCCACATTTACTTCTTGCTTGTGGAAGTATCCAGACAGTGAGCATTACCCACTGAGGAGAGGGAGAATCTCCCTCTCTCCCTATAGGCTCATGTATTTGAATATTTTGACATCAGAAAACAGCACTGCTTGGGAGGATCTGGAAGGTGTAGCTTTGTTGAAGTAGGTGTGGCTTTCTTGGAGGACGTACGTAACTGGGGGTGGGCTTTGAGGTTTTGAAAGTCAAAACCAAGCCAATCCATTCTTTCTGCTGCCCATGGATCTAAATGTAGAACTCTCAGCTACTTCTCCAGCATCATGTCTCCACCATTATTGATAATGGACTGTACTTCTGAAACTGTAGGCAATCCTCAATTCAATACTTTCCTTTACTGGAGTTGCAATGGACATGATGTCTCTTCACAGCAATAGAACATTGACTAGGATGTTCACCATGACACTGAAGAACAAAGTGAGTTTTGTCATCCACTGCTCTGAGGGACCCCTGCAGGATGAGACAATGTTATCTGCCTAAAGGAAAAAAACAACTCTCAAACTAAGAAACAAAAGCATGCTGTCTTATTAACACAAATAGCAAAAACTAAAAACAAATTGCAAATGTTTTGGTCTGACAGGGCAAGGCAAGCAGAAGAAATATTTAAATGAGAAATTTTTAAATATTCAAAAAAAATGACAAAGACCATATATACAGTGATTTTATACTGGATGATAAATATGAGGCTTTGCTTTAGAAATTTTCTGACAGCTTTGTTTCATGGGATTAATCATTCCAAGGTTTACCAGAAGGCCACGTACATGTCACATTGACAGAGTTTTCTGTTGACCATCTTCAAAAATGAAAAAGGGCTTAGTTACTACCATTATTCAGTTTCCTAATAATTTCTGCATTTATTTGGGGGAAATATTGAAGAGGGGGGTTTATTTTCACTAGTTCTAGAATAAGATACAATTAGGAAAAGCAATTGACAAATGATCTTATTTTTTTTCCAGTGTGGAGTCATTGCTCATATACTGCAGATCTGCAAACTCAATTCAAGTCTGTTTTCTCCCCTCAGTGAACACAGTCACCTCAGAAATACAGGCTTTTCTGACATTTCATTATGTATCTTTCACGAGTATTTACTTTTAAGGCAATTATAGTAAATAGTATGAAGTAGCAATGTGCTATTTTCACCTGACCCTCCTTCCCCTTATTTTAGTAACACCCTTATAAGTCATTCTCTCATTGCTGAAAGAAATTTTTTTTCATCCTGCTTTCTAGCACATTATTTTTATATATTTGCCATGTTGCTTACAAGCAGTGCCACACCAGTGAAAGGTTTGTGAACCATTTGGTAAGTGGTTCCTGCTTGAATGAATTACCCAGCTTTCATGAACAGGCATGCATGAGCAAAGCAGGCAGAAAAATAATGACTACATTTGTACTGTGACATTCTCTCCAGCTATGAGTTCTTACAACCATACAATTTCCCTACATGGAAAGACAAGATTGCACTGTCATTAGAATAGGTAATCATTAAATTTATCTTTTATATAATTTGTAGATTCTTCAACTATTCTATGTAGCCTCATTACTGCCAAGAGTCCTCTTTAACTGAGATGATAAGTAAATAAAGCAGAAATTACACAGCAACACAAACGTAGAATGCGTTTTTTTGTTTGTTTGTTTGTTTTTTGTTTTTTTTTTTTTGGTGCATGTCTGAGAACAACTCCTTCTGTATACTGAATCTGCACAGCAGTTATGATTATTTCTACCTCAATGAGCTTCCCCTAATTGCTGTGTTACTGCTCGTGAAGCAAATATATTATTAAAGTCCACAAACTCAAGACTTGTTGCATATCTCTTGCCAAATCCCTTTCATTCATCAGCTTTTAATCAGTTTTAAACACAGGATCTGCTGAAGGATCCCCTCCACCTTGGAGATCTGTTCATTATTGTTTGATAATGTACCTCCATAACAGACAACATACCTTCATAATTTATTCAAAGACACGAAGATTTCATTAAAACCAAATCTACTTAATTCGCTATGAATCCATTCAAGATGATGTTGGTGTGCTTTTGTAATGAACAACAATTAGAAAGTCCAAGGACTCAGAACCCATTTTTAGCTGTTAATGTTTTATGCTCTGCTGTTGGTCAGCTTCCAGATAATGATCTCCTAAGCACTAAAACTTTGTATTAATATTATCTTAACAAATGCAATATTGCTTAGCCAAAAATGAGGTTTTCTTAGGCTTCATTCTGTATTAGGTAGTTGTTAAAATTAGTTAAATTTCTGAACCTGAAATACTGAACTCTGATAAGGAGATTATAAGACTCCTGACTTTGGTTCTCCTTTTCCTGTGGGATGCTCTAGATTAGGCCAACCACATTTATTGGCTTTTGGTCAATGAGCAACAAAAATAGCTTCATGACTTCTGCATTAATTGAAGAAAGGGAATAAATTTGAAATACATAATGAATTCTGTTCATAAATATACCTTCCTGAATGACTGAAAACTATATGAGTCAAGAGCCATACTCAATCAACATGTACAGAAAATCAGTATATTTATATAAGCACTAAAATTTTGTATTAATATTATCTTAACAAATGCAATATTGCTTAGCCAAAATGAGGTTTTCTTAGGATTCATTCTGTATTAAGTAGTTGTTAAAATTAGTGAAATTTCTGAAGCTGAAATACTGAATACAATCACTAATAGTCTGTATATTTTTTTTAATCTACCTTATTCCAATAATTTTAGTCTTGAGCCATATGAGGATATTTGGTCAACAATCAACAACTACTTAGCTGAAGGTAATTCATTGTATCAAAAAGCTCATACAGGTTGTAGAAATCTTAGTTTATAAAAATGCACTTGCAATATTCACTCAGTGATAAAATCAATTAACAATGTGCTGCTAAGAAGTCACCACTTTTCACCAAGGGATAAGTGACAGTATTTATTTGTACCACTTGTGTGAGAATGTTAACTTCTGAGTGTCAGATCTCTGGGATCACCATAGTGACCTACTCAAACTCAAGAAAGTTTAAATATTAATAATAACTAAAAATCCTACCTACTTTTTGAAAAATTATGGATGCAACAGTGGAAGTTCGGGTTGTACTGACCTGGCTAATTATGCCAGCTAGGTATACCTAGGTAGTACAGTCACACATTCCCTAATTCATCTGGTACAGTTATTTCCATCATTATCTCTACCATGTCGTAAAGACTTTAAAATTTTAAACTCACACTATTATTTATGAGTGTGGTTTGAGAATGAATAGCACGAACATACCTTTCTTCATACTATACCTGACCAACCCCAATGCCACAACACTGATTGATTTCTTCTACAATTTGGGGTTCTTTAAAATAACAATATATTGTTGAGGAAAAGCATTATCTCAGGCCAGGAAAAACAAAGGTAGACACTCACTATTTAGTACCTTGAAGTTGACCTTTGATTTGCTATTTGGTCTTCAGCTTTTCCAAGTTGTCAGAAAAAGGACAAGCATAAGAATTCTGCCTCTGCAGTTTCTCAGAAAATTGAGAATAAATCTCCCCAAGGACCCAGCAATACCACTTCTGGGTATATACCCTAAAGATGCACATTCGCACTCCAAAGGTATTAGCTCAACTATGTTCATAGCAGCATTATTTGTAATAGCAAGAACCTGGAAACAACCTAGATGTCCCTCAACTGAAGAATGGATTAACAAACTGTGATACATCTACACAATGGAATACTACTCAGCAGTAAGAAAAAATGATATCCTAAAATTCACAGGCAAATGGATGGATTTGGAGAATATCC